>VWZU01007428.1:274085-300198 GCA_013397095.1 Sterrhoptilus dennistouni | reverse complement strand
TATTGCATTTATTTTATTTATTTTATTTTATTTTATTTTATTTTATTTTATTTTATTTTATTTTATTTTATTTTATTTTTTTACCTTTCTTCTTACTAAATTGTATTTCTGACTTGGAGCCTCTCACTCGTTTTGCTTTCAAACCATGACAACATTTCCTTCCTCCTTGCTTTACTTCTTAGGTACATCCTCCATGCAGTGAAAATACACCCTGGGAGAGAAGCACCACTCAGTTCTTTGGACCAAGGAAAAGAGTAATCCCAACTAAAATGCTCAGCTTGTGCTAAAAGGACAAGTTTTCTCTGCTGCAGGGCAGTTATTGCCTCTTTTTTCAGCTCCCTGATCCCCTCTATCACCCTCCTCAAGACTCATTCACAGTCCTCCACTTGAGAAAGGATAATCAGGATTTCTATGTATAAAGTCTACAAGACTGAATAAGGATAATAAATTTGCTTTTAGAGGGCAGAAACACATTTTCAGAGTGGTTTTATCTATCTGCAGAGGATCAACAAGCTGGTGGAGAAAATAAAACAAGCAAGGCCTTTCATCATCTTTCATGACTTCCTCAAAGGCCTTGAGTGTAATTCACAGATGTATTTATTTAAATGACATGGAAAGCCATCTTTGTCCTTCAAAGCCCAGCTGATCTTGTGTTTAGGGTGAGTTTTAGCCAACGCAGCCAGAAAATCCTTTGGATTCCTGCCAAAAAAACCTTAAAACTCAAACTTACAGGTAAAGAAATGGGGTGGAAATCCTTCCAGGAGAGCATGGAAGGTTTGGGAAAAAAAGTCTATGAGCTCTTCAGCTCCAGGATATTTAGGGTCAGTAACTCTCGTGCTCCTGGTGATTCAGCCACCACCCTGAGACACCCAGAGCATCACTGGTCCTTGTGCATCCCAAAGCTTCCCATTGCTCCTGGTTCTGTGAGAAACACAGCAGGGAAGGCTCTTACAGCTGTTTATAAATATTTAGTATCTTGCCCAGGTGAGCAGTCCTGGTGAAGTGCCCATGTCCCCAGAGCTCAGGAGTTGGCAGTGTGAGCTCACAGCAGCCACAGGGATTTGCTGGGTGCTTGCTCAGGAGAGAAGAGATTTTTGACATTTAAAGCCTTGTTGTTTTGTTATCTTAAACTTCCTTTGGAGGTGGAGAAAATAAATGGTATACTGGTTCTTGTGTTTTAAACAATATTTCAAAGGAGAGGAGGCTTTAAAGGAGAGAAAAGAGGGTTGGGAATGAAAAAAGCCCAATTTTTTGTTTTCCACTCAGCCAGGGTGGGCTGTGATCTTCTGTCAGCTCTGGAGCTCCACATGGCATAAGAAACACCTTCACACATCTCTTGTGCTCTCCCATTTTCTTTGGAGCAAAGACAAATCCTTTGCTTGAAGCAAAACCTCGAGCAAGCACTGGCCTGCAAAATTAACAAACTCCTGACACTCAGCACCAATCTTCTGCAAGAGCAGAGCAGATGTGAGAACAGCCCAGGTAGCTTTGTTGTTTGAAGGGGTGATTTCATTTGCTGTGCCGTTCAAAACTCTTGGAATCAGCTGGTTTGAAACCATCAGAGTGGAGTGAGAGACTTGTTTATCATCCAGTAAACAACAAGAGAAATAAAAGGGGGGTTAGTGCTGATCTCCACTGTGAGGCCTCGCACTAAACCAACCTGGAGTCAGTTTTGGGACCCTCACAATCAGAAACACATTGAGGGGCTGGAGAGTGTCCTAAAAAGGGAATGGAGCTGGGGAAGGGTCTGGAGCACCAGGAGCAGCTGAGGAAGCTGGGAAAGGGGCTGAGCCTGGAGAAAAGGAGGCTCAGGGGGAATAGGAAGGTGAAGCCAGGTGAGGGTCTGTCTCTTCTACCAGGTAACAAGAGGTAGGACAAGAGGGAATGTCCTTAAGTCATACACAGGGAGGTTTAGGTCAGATATTTTAATAAAATTCCTGCACTAAACGTGTAGTCAGGCATTGGAACTGACTGCCTACAGAAATGGTGGAGTCACTGTCCCTGGAAGTGTTGAAAAAACATGTGGATGTGGCACCTTGGGACAGGGCTTAGTGGTGGACCTGGCAGTGCTGGGTGAATGCCTGGACTCCATGATCTCAGAGGTCCTTTCCAACCTCAGTGATTGCAAGATTTTATTACAAAGGCGCAGCCAGTATCAGCATTACAGTCAGAAAATCAGGATATGACACTAAATTAAGGGCAAGTTCCAGGGGTATTTCTTCCCCCTCATTGAAGAAAAGCCTTATGGAGCACCTGAGGACATCACTGGCACCAGGGTCTGTCTGGCTTCCCTGGGAATCTGGTATTGCTGCTCTGTGTCTTGGGTTGGAATGCAAGATGTATTCAATTTCTCATCTGTTGAAACCAGTTTAGAGGTGTTTTTCTTTATCTCATAACTCCAGGGCAGAGAAGCTGGAGGTCTGTTAATGGGCAGCTGTTAAACCAAGTAGGGCAGTGTTCTTTATCTCTTCCACCACCCATCCTCCCTCCAGGGGATCTCTGCTGTTCATGGGCCATCCAGGCTCACTGCAGGGCTGATACAATTACATCATCCCATGGGGAGATGCTCCACCCAGGGGGAGGAGCCAACCATTCCTACCTGGATAAAACCTGGCATTCAGAACACCAGCACAGCCTGTTTGCACTGGATTGCCAGAAGAAGACCAGACCCATCTCAGCACCACTGGGCCTTCAGAGGGAAACTCCACCCTTGAACAGGATCATCTCTGCTCTAACAGAACCACATCTGTCACTGCAGGAGGACTTGATTGGGCTGACACCAACAGCCTGACCAACAGGGTGTCAGGTTGTGTTCTGACTCTGAGAGAGAGAAAGAAACAAATAATTTTTTATTTTTTTACTACTACATTTTTAATATTCCTAGTAAAGAACTGTCATTCCTATTCCCATATCTTTGCCTGAGAGCCCCTTAATTTCATTTCAAAATTATAATAATTCAGAGGGAGGGGGTTTACATTCTCCATTCCAAGGGAAGCTCCAGCTTTTCCCTGCCAGACACCTGTCTTTCCAAACTAAGACAATCTGGGTTGGAACAGAAATTCAGAACAATACCCGTTTCCCTACCTCTTCTCTCATTTCTTTCTTAGGCCATATATAGATTTACTTTGGTGTGTGCCCTGGGCTGTCCATGGTGATATCAAATTGTTCTCTAGGAAAACTGAATGAAGCACAGAAGACAGATTATTCCTGGATTTAAAGGGATTTCACACAGAATCACAGACGGGCTGTGGCTGGAAGGGACCTCTGGAGGTTAGTTGGCCCAACCTCCTGTCAAGCAGGGCCACCTAGAGCTGGTTGCCCAAGACTATGTCTAGATGGCTTTTTCATACCTCCAATTTCTGCAATTTTTAGTTAAAAAAAATTTGCTTTTACACTCTGTATTTGTTTTGGTTTAGGGTAAATTTGAGAGAAAACCTTTGAGTAGTGTATTTTTGGGAAAGCAAATTTGAATGAAACTTAAATTCAGATGAACACAATCCAGAAGGCAGAATGCAGAGAAAAAAAATGCAGTTTCTGCAAACAAACTGTACCCTTCTTCCTCCTCCTTTGCTCCTAGAACTAATCTTTAATGTATAGGACACAATATCCAACATAAACAAAACAAACAATTAAGGATACAAGCATCATAAAGCCACTCTAAAACACACTCTAAGAGCTTTCCCCGCTTAAAAAAATCCATCATATTGTGGACTCCAGAAAGAGCCACTGCAACCCTCTGATACAAACTCTAATTGTATGAGAATGAGGCATTTAAACCTAACCCAAGCACTCATCTCCTGCTCTGCGGGCTGAGTTGGTGGTTTGTGCTGCAGAGCTGGGAACAGGAGGACTCTCCACGCAAGCACAAAGCCTTTGCTGGGAGCCAAGTGCCCCATTGTCACTCCGGGGCTCCTCCTGTGCTCTGGGAAGCTCAGTCCCCTCTCCACCCATGGTTATATAAACACAGCCACGTCGCTGGGGAGAAAAGTGCTGGGAGCAAACCAGGGGATGGCTCTCCTGTTGGAAGGAGCAGATGGTGCTTATTAATGGGATAAGCACCATAAAGAAAAACCTTTGAAATGCCAGGGCTTTGCTGTTGTGCTGTTGGAGCCAATGGAACTTTAATATGGGCTCCTGCTGGAGTGGAACCAGGCTCTCTCTGTACTGAGAGTCTGCTCTTCCAATCCTCCAAATGTGCTTAGGTCAGAGCTTTTCTGCTCTGGTGCTTTGTGGGGTGTTTCAGGTTAGCACCAGTGTTGAGTCCTGAGCCAGGGCATGGAGCATCCTCCTGGCAGGAATCTGCTCAGCCTCCAGACCCAGAGGGGCTGGTGTTTCTCTTCCTACCTGGCACTGGGAGTGTTCCAGGCCAGGCTGGATGGGGCCTGGAATAACCTGCTCCAGTGCAAGATATCCTGCCCATAGCAGAGGGTTGGAAGGAGATGATCTTTAAGGCCCCTTCCAACCCAAACCATTCTATGATTTTGTGGTTCTGTGGCCTTGCAGTCATCACAGCACAAGCTGAACCTGCTTGTGGTTGTGCCATCCTTGGCAGCCCTGTCTGATCTGCTGGCACAGGACAGTGGGATCCTGCTGTCACACCAACCAGAGATGCTGTCACACCAACCAGAGCTGCTGCACTCAGAGCAGCCCTCAGACACACCAGCCATGCCTGGGAAAACATCCCAATACAGTTTCCCTCTCCTCAGCCATTCCTGGGCAGTTCCAAAGCTGTGGCACTTCAAACTCCTTCAGCCCTCAGTCAGCTTTGGATGCTCCTTGAAGCCCTTGCAGGGATGCTCCTGCTGCTCCCTGGCAGGGAATTGGGAAGTGAAGGTCAGTGCCAGGATCTCCAGTTTCACCAGTGGGGAAAACATGGCCCAGAGCAGTTTTACCTCATGTTATAAAGCAGTAACACACTGCTGGGAATAAACCCCAAGTTTCCATCCACTTTCCTAGATGGAGAATAAGGGAGGACATGACATCTAGGCTACAGTGCTTTAATTCACTCTTGGAATGATTTTAAACGAGTTTTTTTATTGTTGTTAGTGACCAGTGCTTTCTGAAAAGCTAAACAGAAATCAGTGACTCATCCTGGCTGGGAGCATCCCTCTCTTTTGTGTTATTTTGGCACAATCCTGCTTAGAAAGCAGTGCCACTGCATTTCTTTTGCCTGCATAAAGAAAGCTTTATCCAAACAAGCCAAACTTCAAATCTTCCTTCTATGAAGTGAAAGTCCCATTATCCAGGAATGTCTAACACCTGCTTGGAAACCTCCAGAGATGAAGAAGCTCCAGCTTCCTCAGTCAATAAATCCCAGTGTTCATTCCAGTAGGAAGCAGAATTTATGTCACAGTCTTTCTAATGCTGGGTAATGAGCTCCTGGGAGGGCTGCTGGATTGTGTCTATTTAGTGGAGCGTGTTTCAGGGTGCTTTTGCAAAGTGGCAACGTGGTGTATGTGAAACAAACAGGGCTGTTTATCCACAGCAATCCACAGAGGTGACGCAACCCCAGCCATGTGCTTGGAGAGGATTCCCAAGTTTCGGCTCCATATTTCTCCTGCCTGCTGCCTTGTCTCCTTCTCTCAGCTCTGCTGCATCTTGCTGTGAAACAGATCCCCAAAACCTTCCCAGCTCTGCTGCATCTTGCTGTAGAGCAGATCCCCAAAACCTTCCCACCTCTGCTGCATCTTGCTGTGGAGCAGATCCCCAAAACCCCACCCATGCTGAGCAGCACCTTGGATACATCTCATCTGAGCTAACTTTAGACAGATTTGAGGCAGTTTTTCTCATTCCAGCCCCTCTGTTGTCAATAAATGATGGGATTTAACCCCCCCCAAGGAAAAGGGATGAAGTTGCCCTCTAGAGAATCCTATTTCTCTGCTCTGACTGTAGAGGGACTCTGGACATCTGCCTTAGATTGGACAGCCAGACCACCAAAAGGAAGGGAGATAAATCCTCTCCTTGGTCTGCACAGAGTCTCCTTGATATCTGTGAGGCCGGTTTAGAAAGACACTGTGGATTTGGCTCAGTGGATTAAACACAAATATTTCACAATTTCTGAGATGCTCTGCCCCAGCATCTTCCAGCTTTTTCCCCAGGTCTCTAAAGGCTTTCTCATGTCTCTCTTCCCTCTGTGGGTATCAAGGCTGTGCAAAGGCAGTAAACACCTACATTTCAGCATCTAATTTGAATATTCTTCCACATCAGAGCAGGTGAACTTGCACTTGACAAAACCAGGCCAATTCTGTGTGATCCAAATATCCTCACAGATGGGTATTTTCACTCAGGAGGCCACTCTGCTCACCAAGGGAGCTGCAGAAAACAGGATTTTCCTCACCCAAGGGAGGACATTTGTGCTGGAAAGCTGTTTCTTCCAATAACTTGCAGGCTTTGACCCCTTTTTTTTGAGGAAAAGCATCAATCAGAAATAAAGATACTTGTCAAGATTTAGAATTCTCAGTATATTTTTATCAGTAGATGGAGAATTTTTTTTTCTCCAAAGCAAAGATAACAGGACCTGTGAAATCAGTCAGATTGGAGCTCATGTCAGCTGCTCCTTAGAGGTGCTGGTTGAACATGCCAAAGTTGAAACACTTGAGTAAAAACTCTTTCTAAAATAATGAAACCCGTTAAAAAGGATTTAAGGGGGAAAAAAAAGTTTGCTCTGAATTTATCTTTAAAAAAACATCTTTTGAAACTTGAGATTCCCCATAATAATGTGATTTCAAGCAGTGCAGCAGTGAGTGAAACAGAATAACTGAGGTTTTCAGGAATATCAGAAGGGCTTAGTCACACCGCACAGAGGAACTGAGCATCCAGAGAGTGAGAAAAAAATCAAGGCTCCAGTAAAATAAAGCCAATATTAAGGAAACAACTATCCATCCTCACAAAGCAGGCAGCTGAGTTAATCTGTGTAGAGTACTTTGCTATAAAAGAGAAAAATACCTTTCACATCATGATTTATCTGGGCTGTTTTGACTCATGTCTGAGCTGTGCCCTCCCCACACTGACCAGATCTCTGTTGGTTTCAGGAGGTCTGAAGGAGTTAACTCAGATGGAGGCCAGGTATTTACTTTTGACTGAATTTGGCAGGTATTTACTGTCCAGGTTCTTCATTTTGGAGTGAATATTCCTCCCTCCAGCTGTCCCAGCCTTTCTGCATTGGACATTTTGCACAGAAATGTCTCTGCTCTTGTGTTTGCAGGTCCCAATTAACCATATTTGCATATTTTTTGTTTTCCTCCTCATTTTTATTTAACCCACAGTGATTACAGGGATGTGGAAGGAGAATATTCCCAACTCTACTTCTGCCTTGTCTTGGAATTCCTTCATTCATGAACTAACAAACACAAGGGATGTCCCATGGTAATGGATGTGTTTGTAAGCTGACAGGGAGGAAAATGATGGTAATTTGTAGGCTGGGAATGCAGGGAGGAGAGTGATGTGCTTGTCTTTCCAGAGAGGAGCTGTTCTTGTTATCTGTACTTTGTGATAACCAAGAAATGTGAAGCTTTTTCCCCCCCCTTTTTTTTTTTTTCCCTGGGGGATGTGTGATCAACAAGGGGACTTTTGTAGCAAAAGCTGTGGAAAATTCATTTTCATGGCTCTAAAAAAATTAAGAAGCTCCCAAACATGTAATATCTTAGCTCTTCTGGGTTATTTCATTCCATCTGGCCTCCTTCACACACCTAAGGTTCTCCCAGAAAGATCCCTACCCAGTTTCCTCCTTCTCATTTCGAGCAGCATATGCCAGGCAGTTCGTGGGGGAAAAGGCTGCCTGTGAACCTTGGTAGGTTCATGATCCAAAGAGGTGATGATGCCAGCTGACACGCTCAACACAACAGAACCCATGAGGAACAATCCCCTCAGAGGCTCCCCCACAAATCCCCAAAGAAATTTCTCAGTGCTGGTGACAACAATTCTGCTGAGAGGGGAAGATTTTTAGGGAAAACATAGAATCACAGAATTGTTAAAGCTGGAAAAGTCCTACAAGATCGAGTCCATTAACCTCATACTGCCAAGTCCACCACTAAACCAAGACCCCAAGTGCCACATCAGTGCACCCGATGAGCATTTCCAGCATTTCCCATTCCCATCCACCTGCCAAGCTCCCATCTCCTCCTCTCTTCCCTTCCTGAAGCCCAGGCAGTGTGAGAGTCAGGGCCTGTCCATGGGAAGCTTTGCCTAGAGTAACTCCAGCTGAGTAGAGCAACCTCTGGAGCATCAATCTGTGCCCCAGCACTGGGGATTGCAGACTGGAGAATGGAATCTCCTGGCAGTGTCCAGTTTTAGGATCTGTTGGGAGCCTCTGGAACCACTCCCAGCAGTGCCAGCCCTGCATGGCTGGTGCCAAGTAGTGACAGAGTTGTGTCCCCTACTCTGAAGGGTCCTGCCCTTGCTTTGCTTGGAGCTTTGTGTGTTGAGGATCAGGTGAAGAGGAGCCATGAAACAGCTGAATCCCTGGTCCTTTGTCTAGTTTAGAGCTGTTCTTCTGTGCCAGAGCCCTCCTCTGGAAGGGAGGAAGACTGATAAAACCTTGGGATGTGTCCAGAGTAGAATGAGACATAAAGATTTAAGATTTATCAAGCCTCTGAGGCTGTCCAGCACTTTACAGAATGGCTTAATACAATAGTGAGACAGCTCTTCAGAGGTGTTTTGTGAAGTACAGATTTTAATAAAAGCAAAGTAACAAACAATACAGAAATAAAATGAAAAGCTGAGCACTGGTGTCAGAGAAAACCTCTGACACCTTCCTACGACACCCCAAAAAAGCCCAGAGCACTTCTGTGCTGGTCCTTAAGTCCTGAGTGACCCAGGAGGGTTCTATTGGCTACAGGTTTTGAGAAACATCTTAAAGATCCAACCAGTGCCCATGTTCTGGCACTGAGCCAATTACAATGAGAAGGTAATGGAAAATTCTAGTTTAACTTCCTTACATGTTCCAAGGTAAGCTGAAACTTTTCCCCTTGTATAGAAAACACCTGCTAAGGTGTGGGAGTGCCTTGCTACAGAAGGTGTTTGCATGTGCTCATCCTGTGAGTGTCTGATGGGAGTCTGAGACTTGCTAGGAAAAATCAGAGAATTGTTCCAGAGAAAATCTGAAGTCCACCAGCCCAGGAGATGTCAGTGCCATGGTCAGCTCTGTGTTATGGGATGCAGGGGAAAAGGCATCACCAAGATATATATTTTCAGCAGTGTGGGCAGATGGAACGTTGGGTCCTAAAAACCAAAACAGGTGTGCACAGTCCAGATCCTTCGGCCTTTTCTCTGAATTATGCTCTGAGACTCTTGACTCTCTGCTTTATGCCGCCATGCAGAGAAGGAAGTCATTTAATCTGTGCAGACAGGTAGGTGTAGCCAGTAGGAGTCCGTTCTTTCCTCTGCTGCTCATTGGAAATTAGCATTAATTGATGGTCATTAGCTGAGAAGTGCCTCCAATCAGCCGGCTCTTAATCAAGATTTACATTCATTCATTCTAGAAATCACAGTCAACCCCTCTGCCTTGCCATCGCCCATGGCGGTTGAATAAACTGGAGAAAAACATCAGATTCAGACCCTCTCCTGCAAAAATCAAACCCACATCATCAGCTATCTATTTTATCAGCCATCCATGGGACTTTGTGGGCTCTTGAGATTTCGTGCAGGGGCTTGACAAAATCTTGCTTCAGAATGGACCCTTTAAAATGCCTAAAAGTGATGCTCAAATTTAACAATCTGTAATTTTAACAGATGTCTTTGTAATTAATTATCATCAGGAAATCAAGTCAAAAAACTTCCACAGGATGAGCTGAGTTTCCCAAGCATGAGTTGATTATCCTACATAATACAGGGAGAGCATGGAGAGCCCACTTTTCCTCTTGCAAGACCCTTGTGGTGCTGTGATGAGACAGAAAACTGTTCATTTTCACAGGTTTTGCCTGTGAAATCCCCAGACAGAGAACACAACAGGAGCCAAATGACAACTTCAACAGGTTGTGTCTACTTTGGCTGTGATGTTTGCAGAGAGGGTCAATCATTCCAGCTCCCAAACACACAGAAGGAGTTGAAAAAGAAGAAAGTTAAAAAAGGGAATGCATTAGAAAACGGAAAGATTGAATTTTAGGGCTGTTTGCAGTTGTATGCAGGTTGTAAGAATCACCAGCCAAAAGTTTATGTGCTGTTCTCTGCAGCAAACAGCCCAATTTATATTTCATATTAGAGGATAATATTTAATGTGGTGATTTTTTTAGGGATGACAGGGATGTATTTCTATTTTCTCCGATTCAGAAAAAAAAAAAGATGTGGTGATTATAACTATAATTGCTTAAAGGGAAAGTTGAGACAAACTCTCCCATAGGAAGACAACAAAACTTTAACCTGCTGCTTCCAGAGAAAATTCTAATATTTTGCCTCCAGAGATCATTCATGTTTCAAGAGATGGATCACTGAAGAATTTTTTTGGCAGAAATGAAGAAGTTAATTGAGAGAAAAAGGACAATGCTGCAGACACACTTTGCCTGTGGTTCCTGCTGAGCAGTGGCTCCCAGACCAGCACACATTGTTTTGAGGAGCCCTTTTCCTTGTCAGCTTTGTCCCTGGGGTTTCCTTGTCCATGGCCTTTATTCCTTTGCTCTCCTGGAGTTATTATTTATGTCTTGGCAACACTCTCAATTTGTAGATCCCTCTTTGTGAGAAACCATTTGGTTTAATATGGTTTTGGAGGAATGGGAAAATGCAAGTTTTGGTTTTTTTGGCAGGGTGCCACTTCACAAGTGTTCTTCCTTTTATCACTACTTCTTATTCTTGCCCAAAACGAGTGACAGTAACAGCTCCCTGACAGTAGGAGGGGAAAATTGTTAGCTTGAAAACACAGTAAGCATCTTTAAAAACACTGGTGCCTCTTTCGATATATTTTTTTACATACAAATGAGATCCATTGCTATAGGATTAACCCAGATGTGAGATCCGTGGTTTTAGGCAAACAGGATGTTTTGATGAAAAATGGAGATATTAAGAAGTGAGGGAGATGAGGAGAGGGGGTGGAATTACTTGGGGAAGGTTCATGTGTTATCCTTTGAGGAGTCTGTGATGAGATGATGCGTTAGACTTCTGTGCCTTTGTAGCATATTTTCGTTATTTGTAGTTTATGACATTTTTAGGTTCTAGCTGGGAGTGCCACAGGAAGGGAGGGAGATCTCAGTGGGAAACAATCACTCACCTTCCAGGAAGGACAGCTCACATGGGAATGTAGAGAAGCAAGTTATGAGGAGAGAGAAAAGAAAGAAGAGAAGAGAAGAGAAGAGAAGAGAAGAGAAGAGAAGAGAAGAGAAGAGTAGAGAAGAGAAGAGAAGAGAAGAGAAGAGAAGAGAAGAGAAGAGAAGAGAAGAGAAGAGAAGAGATGTCTTGGGTTATGTAACTAAAGAAAAGTTTATGCTATTCCATCTGTTGAAATCCAGCTGGGGAGGTGTTTTTTCTTTATTTGTTGTAACTCCAGGAGGAAGGGGGAAGCTGCCTTTCTGATAACAAGCCAGCTGTTAAAACAGGGTGGGGCATTGTTTCTTATCTCTGTTCACCCTCCCATTACCTCCACAGCGATATCTTCTGTTAATGGGCCATCAAGGCTCACCAATGGCATGACAAATTACATCATCCCAGTGTGAGATGGTCTACCCAGGGAGGAGGAGCCAAACCATTTCCACACAGATAAAAAGAAGCCACAAGTGTCACCAGACATCCAGTGTTCCCATGGGACTCCTGAAGGAAGACTGGACCCATCTCTAGACCCTTTTCTCTACAGGACCATCTCTACTTCCAACAGGACCACATCTGCCACTCCAGGAGGGCTGACTTCTGGACTGTTTCCAACATCCTGACCAACAGGGTGTCAGGTTGTATTCTGACTCTGTCAGTGGTCTTTTGTATTATTGTTTTTATTTTATTTTACTTTTTTTTTTCCCTCTTCCTATTAAATTGTGTTTCTGACTTGGAGTCTCTCACTGGTTTCACTTTCAAAACCACTATAGAAGGACTCACCAACATGATGCTGAAGGCCGTCAAAGGACAGAAGAGGAGCTCTAGCCCCTGGCTGAAATGTTCTGCTTCCCTCATACCTCCATTTTATGGTGTGGGAGCTCAGAGTACTTTCTAAACAGTCCTATGAAATCCTTTTTTCCACAACCCTGACCTGATGCTAGCTTTTCTCTGGTCACCTCTGAGCCACCTACTCCATGTAAAAACAGAATGGGTTGGAAGTCCTGTCTTGTGACTTACAGGTCTCCTGAGCCAAGGAATGCTGAATCCTGGATAAAAGACACTCATGAACCCTCCCATTGGGAACAGAAATCTCAGAAGGGTTTGCCTGAATCATAGATGATAACTGGGAAGGAGAAAACAAAATGTCATTGTCATGCAGCTAGAGACAATCACCCATAAATTTATATTTTCTGGATTAGAAATTGGTAAGAAGATCTCACTCATCCAAACCCAGGGGAGGTAATTTGTGATCTAGAAGAGCCAGTTTCTCTCTGATGACCTCAAATGCGCCTGAAGTGTCTGACTCAGGTAGTGAGTGGAGGTGGCTGCCTTTGGAGGTGACAGGACAACTTGTGGGGGAGGCAGAGACATTTCAAAGTCCAAACTCAGTTTTTTCATTAATTAGGTGTCCAAGTGCTGTCCCTGGAGTACAAGGACTTGATTCAGTCAGCTTAATGGGAGCTGCTGGAGATTTCTAATGGCGTCAGCTATGACCTCCTGGATCAGCAGCCAGGCAGCATGATCTAAATTGTCTCATTTAACACCCAAAAATAAGGTTAGAGAGAGATTGCCCCGAGGTTTCCATGGCTGAGAAGGTGAACCATGGACTTGACCACTGCACTCAGGTGAGAGAAATCCATGTTGGTTATGAGCCACTCTGTCACTTCATTCTGCAGACTCAAAATCTTCAGCTTGAGTGTTCCAGAGAAGGCATCATGAGTGCTCCAGTGTGCCAGAGGTCACTGCTGGGCTGATCAAAATCTCGGTCATTAAAAGTAAGCAATAAATATTCAGCAAGGGCTGAATGTCTCCCCAGCATAATATTTCATCTGAAGAAATGGCACCTGAGTGTTTCTTCTCTCTCCCCTCAGCATCCTGCCTTTGGAATCACATTCTGCCTGGTCAGCCTGTTCCTCTTCTGGGCTTCTGACCAGCTGATCATGTGGAGAGAGTAAAGCTTAATTGCTCTGACCTTGACAGAAGTACAAAAGCACAGGAAGAAAGGGATGAAAAAGGAGCCATGTTCTTCACTTGTTAGTGTCAATTCATAATGGTTAAAATGAGCTGACTGAAATGGTTGCATTTAAAATGAGGTTTTTTTATTAAAATCTCTCTCAATAGAAGCCTAAATGGAAGGTGTATTATTTTTCTTCTTCCTTTCTTTTTCCTAAAGCAGAGAATAATTTTTTTCCTTCCCAAACAAGGAAGTCTTATTGTGCAAAATCCTAACTAGCAGAAAACATCTATTGTACTATGTGATTGCAGGTATTATCCTTTGTGTTTAAAAGATACAGATATGTTGAAAAAAGCAACAAGCTCCTAATTTAACTCTTCCTGAGACCAAGATCTTCCATGTCTGTGAAAAAATAGATGAACATGCTCTTGGTGCAGCCTGTTCCTGGTCTTGGTGCAGCCTGTTCACAGGCATGATGTGAACAGGATGGATGTGTCCCACCTCCTACTGACCTCCAAATGGTGTCTGGGAATTGTGTGAGAAAGGGAGAGCTGACCTGGCACATGGGGAATTGTAACTTGGAGTTTTCCAGGGTATTTCATCCCTCTGATACATCCCCAGCTGGTGCTGCTTCTCAGCAGCAAAGACTCTCAGGAGGTGGGTGGGGTTTGGTAGAGCTTGTTGTGATTTACCCAAATGTGGTTGGCCAGTTTTGCAGAGGATATTGTCATTGAAATATTTCCACCCCCATTGTCACGCTCTTGGAAACCTACTCCAGTTGGTTAATTTTTTTTAAATTGTCTTTTTACATAAATTTAATTGCAACAGCAGGAGAGCAGCCCCAGAGCTGGGACATCCTGTCTCCCCTCCCAACCCAGGCAATTTCATCCTAAACAGTGGCATTGTTGGATTCACCCTTGGTTTTGGCTTGGACAGCCTATGAAGAGCATTTCAAAGAGTAATTTGTGTGCCATTAATATTCTATAAGATGACTCAGAGATGTAGAAGACTCAGCAGACAGCTGGAAACTGCAATTGCCAAGCAAAGAAAAAAGTGCTTGTCACCTCTGCCAGTGCCAGTAGTGGTATAGTGGCTCCTGGGATTAGGGTTTATTTGAGCTCTGCTGATATTTAGGTTTTCTGAGTGTATTTAATATTAAAACACCCTCATAACATATATATATATATGTATATATATATTGTTCTATGTTCTGAATATATGTGATAGACTATACGTGGTAAATAAGAAGTAGAGAGACAAATTGTCACCAACCCTTCCATAAAACAACCAGCAATGATGAACACCCCATTACATCCCTGCTCTGGGATGAGACACTCTGCAGATGCACACAGGACCTGCTGTCTTCTCCTTTGAGTCACCTTCCCAGCAGCTCCAGTCCCCTGATCTCTCTGCTCCCAAGAGGGGACAACTTGCGCAAGGTGCATCCCTCCCCTGCTCTGTTCTGCTTTTGAGTCTGTCCTCCCAAAACAGAGACATGGATACTGGGCAAATGTTTTTCCAGAGCAGCCTAGAAGTTTCCCTAGATTTTTTTCTCCGAACAAGAGGACATTCCCTCCAGTTCTCTAAAGCAGCTCTGGAAATGTGGAAAGATAAACTCTGCTGGGAGTCTACCAGCAATTTTTCTAAAAGATACTGATCCCAGCTCCAAAGCCCTGATGGTGTGGTGGTCTGAGGGGCAGTGGTGACATTGCTACTGCAATGGTATTTTTTTTGTTCCTGGAGAAGTTTTATATATTCAAGTATTGCATGTCTACAATTTTCCCATTTCACCTTGCAATTGATCAGATCCTGCCTTGTAGCCTTCCTGCCTCTGGGCTCCCCTCATTCCTGCATATTCCTGCATTCAGGAATACTGAATCCTGGATAAAAGGCATTAATGAATCCTCTCATTGGGAACAGAAATCTTGGAGGGGTTTGTCTGAATCATTGATGATAACTGAGAAGAAGACAAAATGTCATTTTCATGCAGCTAGAGGCAATCACAAGGACAAGGAACCTCTGGAGGTGCAAGAGAAATAAATAAATCCATGGAACCACGTGGAGCCCTCTCCATTCCTGTGAACCTGTGGCCACATGTGCTGTTCTCACGTTTTCAC
Organism: Sterrhoptilus dennistouni; assembly: GCA_013397095.1. Lineage (NCBI taxonomy): Eukaryota > Metazoa > Chordata > Aves > Passeriformes > Zosteropidae > Sterrhoptilus > Sterrhoptilus dennistouni. The sequence goes on along the minus strand of VWZU01007428.1, from coordinate 284,895 downwards.
ACCAGAGATTGGCACAATGTAAATGTGAGAGAGAAAAGCCTTGTGCACAGTCAGAGCTCTGAAAATCCATCCTGTGAACTGAGGAACAGACTGCATTTTATTTGGTTTACTGGAGGACAGTCACTTGGAGCAATAGGCTTGTGAGGGGAAGTACAACAGCATTTTTACTGCAGGGATCATTAATTACCCCACAGAAATGAGTGACCTTCACCTTATCATTCTCTGTGTCTGATCAAGGGGAAGCCTGGTAGATGGAAGTGGGACTGGACGTAGATAACTGACAAGGCTGCTTTAGTTTAATTGCAGATGAAGTGACTAATTGAAGAATGGGGGTTAAATTTTACATTAGCGATTAAATTTTACCCTGGGACTTTTTCTTGCCTGCCAAAGAGATGCCTCCAGGACTTACATGGGCAGATGAACATGGATTTCTTTTTCTCTGGCAAGGAAAATCTGTTGCAGTCTGGAAGATGGAGAACACCTGAAAATTTTGTATCTCCAGAGGAGAAAAGAAGGAGACCATCTAGATCTGAAGCTCAGGTCCCAGGGGGAATATGGGCTCAGCATTTCCCAGGCTGACTTATTTTCCTTCATAATTCTGACTTTCTGGATTTGGAGCTCAGGGACACGTAGTTTGGAGCACAGGACTGTGTCCATTTCCATGGATGTCTAAGTAATGAATCAAGGTCTTCTTGGTGTTTCAAAGTATTTAAAGGGTGGCTGCAGAGATGGAGATTCACTTTTTATAGGGAGCCAGATGGGAAAGATGAGGGATGATGGGTACAAGTTACTCCTGGGGAGATTCCAACTGGACACAAGAGGAAAAATTTTCTCAATGAGATCTATCAGCCAGTGGAATAATATCTCTCCCAACCCTGGACAATTTTGTGATTCTTTTGGACAGGGTGCTGGGCTGTCTTGTCTGGGTTGTGCTTTTCCCAAGAAATATCGGACAGGATGATCCTTGAGGTATCCTCCAACCTGGTATTTTGTGATTCTGTGATGTGTAGGTGGGGATGAGCTGCCCAGTTTTGGATTTATTTGTTGTTTCATCCTTATCCTGGGTATGTCTAAGCTGTTCAGCCTTGTGCAGAGCTGCATGGACGTGGCCTTAGGGACCCCTCAGGGAGCTTTTGCTTTGTCTTTTCTTCTTCGGTGGTTTCCAAACTGATGGAAGGATCAAGATAAGAAGAGCTTGTGGGAGATTCTACAGCAAAACAAAGCTCAGTCTAAAAATATTTTCAGCCTCAGGCTGGAGTATTTAATCCAGGTTCCAATGAACTCTCCCTGTGAGTTTCCCAGCCCCACTCTGGTTTGCAGAGGGAGGGCCAAGGGCTTTGTGTCCTCACACCTGTAAATGACTCATGAGACTAGAGACCACACCAGCCTCCCTCAGCACCTGCAGACACAAGCAGCTCCTGCTATCAGAAAAACTATTTTTCAATTTTTTTTTCTTTTGTTGTTGTTGTTTTTTGTTTGTTTGCCCAAGTTTCTGTTGCCTTCCTTCTGAGTCAACACTGACCCCAGACAAAAATAAACACAAAACATTTTGCTTTCTCCCCGTCACTCAAACACATCAGAGTCCCAGACATACATCCCTCCTTCCCTGGCAGGCATCCTGAATTCCAGATGCATTTGGGACAACAAGAAAACCTTGTTTTCCTGCCAGATTTAGCAACTGGTTACAATCTGTGTGATTGTTCAAAATCACATTGAGTTTTGAAGGCTGGGTAGCAGCTTGGAGGTATTGGCTTCTGGAGGAAACATCCTGTGCACCCAACAGTTTGTTTACTTTCTATAGACCCACCAGTTAATTTAATAAAAGTATTTCTACTTCCAACTCTTTTTGTGGCCTATGAACCTTATTCATGATAGCTCTGTATTTCTCACTGCTAATTTTAGTCTGTTTTACTAGAAAGTACTGGCTGTGCTCACAGGGGTCAGCCTAGGCCAGGGACCCCTTCGCAGTCTAAATGTCACTTTGGGGTGTGTGGGAACCCCTTTACCTGCACTAACAGGGTAAAGCCACAGCTCACAGTCCAGGCAATGTGACACCTTAGTTCAACTCCAGGTTTAAAAGCTGTTTTGGCCAGAGATTGATTCCTTGATATTCTCCCTGGCTAAAGGGCAGCTCCTTGATCTGTCATGAGGATAAAAAACCAGATGTTTGGCTTTACCTCATGGATTTTGCTCAGGCTTTGCGCACTGATCCCAAGAACCAGCAGTGAACCTGTGGCTGGAGCAGGTTTGTGTAATTTGGTGGACAGAGGGGAAGGAAAAGCAGAAGGAGGTGAAAGAGGGAGGAGTTTGATGGGGTTTATTAGCTGGGGTGGTGAGCATGATGGAAAGGGCTGCAGGATGGCATTTATTTGTGGTTTGGTAAAGGGAAAATTCCCTGGGGGTTCTACAGACTCCAGGAGTTTAAACAATTCAGATGGGAAGGTGGGAGGCTGCTCAGGAGGATGGACACTGTGCATGAAGGGCAGGGCAGGGAGGTGGTAGAGCAGATATTTGGCACCAAGCTGTGGAGCTACAGTGAGGGAAAGCGAAAGCCCAAGTGATTGGGGTATGGAGGCATTCTACAGTGAAGCCAAGGCAGGTGCACCAAATTCTGCCTTTCCCTGAGGATTCTGGGGTGGGATTATCTCATGGGAAGCTTTAGGAGTCCCTCTGGCACAGCTGGATGGCAGGAATTTCCCCCAGGCACCAGCCAGGGCATTCTGGGGATGCCTTTTACCATCTAGAGGTGAGTGGGTTTTTGCTTCTCCCTGGGACCCCTGGAATTTGGAAGAGACTGGGGACCTGGATGAGAGACCAGCCACATTCCAACACCCTGTCACAAACCTGGGTGCATTTTTCCAGAATGAAAATACAGAGGGGCACATATTCTGTGTTAGGCATCCTATTGTGCTGGTACTGTGCTAAAATCTGGGATGTATTTAGAGCACACAGGGATGGCTACAAAGACACTGCTGAGATTTCTGAGAATAATATTTGAGAGCACCACCTCCAGACTGCAGGGTTTGGGGTTTTCAGTGGGTTACTCCTATCAAAGCAACTCCAAACCACATCACTCTTTTGATTGCACTTCTTGAGGGCATTTTGGTGCTGTGGAGTCAGCATGGATCTCATACACAGCCAAGGACTCACAGTGCAAGGATGTGCTCTCTAGGCCTTGCTCAGAAAAGTGACAACAGAGTATTTGGCTGAGGACCAGGTTTTCTAACAAGTCAGAAATGTGCTGACAGCCACAGAGGTGAGACATATGGTCCCCCTTCCCTCCTTGTCTTCTCCAGTGTCAATTGGCTTTCCCGTGTGTTATAAAAGACTCATTGCAATCATAAGGTCAGAGATGGGCCTTTTATCAGACTCTCTTCCTCTCCTGATGGCACTTTTTAATGTAGTTCGAGGCAGTCTGAAAGTCCAGGAAAGGACAGGTAGAGTTCTCAGTAGCATTTATTTTGGCAGGGAGTTTCTCAGCAGTTCTACTGCTGGATGGGTGAGACAGCAACATCCCAGCAGGAGATCATTAGTGGATTTTGGCTGTGTCAGTGTGAGGTATCACTTTGCTACCAATAGCCATCAGGCCCTGAAGGCTGGGATGGAAACTTCAGAAATGTTCCCTTATTGCTGCTGAGTATCCAGCTGATTGTTCAGTGTCGAAGGGCAAGGTGAGCTGCCAATTTGCTGAAACAACAACAACAAAAAACCAACCAAAAAAACCCACCCCAAACCCAAAAATCCCTTGCTGAAAAGAGTTATGAACAGTGTAAGTTTCTGTAAAGCAATGAGGTATTTTTGAGCATCCCTTTCTGAGCTGGTTTGACATTTTTAGTGGGGTAAATGGCTCCTGATTGGACAAGGCGTGGGTGAAAGCTGCTGCAGGGATGAGATAATGCATCTCACAGCTCGTCAAACTCCCCACTGGTGCTTGGGTTGAGTCAGGCTGGAGGAGTGGTGGGGCTTCGTGTTTGGCTGGGCTTGTTTGCAAACACCTACTTGTGCACTCTGAAACGCAATGAGAAAAACACTGGAGGAATTTTTGGGGGCTGAGAATCCAGGGAGCAGCTTGGATCCTCTTAAAGGAGAACGGTGGGAAACGGCTCCAAGGGACGCAGCGACGCCTGTGAGCTCCTTCTTGGGAAAGCTGCAGAGAACTGATTTATGAGGGTGTTTTGACATTGCAAACTCCTTGGAGAGCTCCTCAGCGGGCCTGAGAGGACATTCCTGAGAAGGAAATAGCTCTCTAGAAAGGGGAAAAGCTGGAGACTGCACGACCTGCAGGGGAGCTTAGGTTATTAGAAGGCTTGTACAGGCAGAGGGAGATGTCAGGGCTCAGGGGCAGAGACATCACAGCCATGCTGGATGTCCATCAGGGGTAGCATGTTGAGCTGGGGGACAGACAGACAGACTGACCCTCCCCAGAACCAGCAGTGGCAGTTTCCAACCCACAGGGGAAATTTCCCAGTGCTGGTTCATGGGTAACAATAACCCCTCAGGAGAGCTCATGGAGCTCTTTGGTTTGCAGAGAGGAAAACTCTCCCCAGAGCTGTGTAATTTTATCTTTGGTGCTCTCTTGGGGATCTGGGTCTTTTCATGAGTTTTTCAAGGTGTTTGGAGAAGATGCCAACTCGGATTATCCTCAAGGAGGACTCACATGTGTTTTTTTGGAGAGGCGAAAGGGGGAGATGAGGGTTGGGAACAGGAAGACCAATCTCTGCTTGAACTTGCAGAACTTTAGCTATTTTCTGCAAGAAAATGAAGAGAGAACTGAAGACTCCAGTCCCCACCAGTCCAATGCATCCAATGGCCCCTCGAGCAGATTCTGCAAATCCAACCAGGATTTCAGACTTAGAGGTAGAAGGGGAACTAGAAAGCTTCTCAATGGGAATAGAAAGCTTCTCAAAGCTTTCATGGCATAAAACCAACCTGGGTAGGATGGATCATTTCTCAGATTGCATTTCCTGGATTCTTTGAGCAGCTGCTGGCTCCTGGCAAATGTAAGAGAAGGATCAGGAGAAGACAATTCTGCAGCACTGTGAGGTGAAACCAGGCTGAGCAGGGACTCCATGATTGTCCTGCTTTGCCCTGGGGTTTTCACAGAGGCAATAAACAGCCCCTGGATGGTGTCAGGAATGTGACACGTCCAGCCTGAGAAAGGGATGCCTATAGGGAATGGCCTGCTGTCACTGAGGCATTTCTGAAGGGACAGAGCAATGGCTGGTTTCTGTACACATCTGTAATTTGTATTGGGCATTCTGCATTTTCACTTGGTGTTCAGCAGTTTAATGCATTTATTTGGGTCCTTTTCCTTTGATTCCTTTTAGACCCTAATTTATCTTCCATTCTGAAGGTTTAGCACTGACTCCAGACAGCTAAGTGGGTGATGTATCTGCTGCATAAACCAGAGAGGAGCCAGTAAACCTTTCCCTCTGAAATTCCTGCTGTGTTTTAATAGCTGAACATCAAGACAAACCCAGTCTTCAGCCTCAGTGGGTGTCTGCTTCACCCCATGATTTCTATGTGCTTTTATTGGGATTGGCTCCCAGACATCTCTGAGGAAGATCCTTCCCCTGAGATTTCCAGGAAATCACAACCTTGACTCATTCTTCCCTTGTGGGTTCCAGGAGATGTCCACATTCCTGCTGTGGCTTCACAGTCAGCTCAGCTGGTGTCCCAGCCCAGGCTGTTCAAAGGACTAAAGAACAGCACAACCCCTCCATGATTTCCTTTCATGATCCCTGTTTCCTACACATTTCCCATTCCCAGGGAAGGATAACAAATACCCTGTCTATTTTTATACAGCAGAACAAGGTGCTTGAATGAGCAGGATTTTCCATGCTGTGTTGGAGCTGTTACAAGCTACACAAATATCACTTTACTCCAAAAAAAACCCACTCGCAGCCTGGGCAGGGATGGCCCCTGAAGGTGGGGAAGTGAGTTTGCTAATTTTGGAAGACTTGTTGAATCCCAAATGTTTCTGCTGGGATTGCCAAGGGCTTGCCCTGCAAACTGTGGATGTGCATGTGAGTGAATGGCATTACACTGAGCCATAGCTTCCACAAAGCTCATTCTGGGCTCCTGATTCCCCCTGCACAGGGAAAATGCCATGGAAAACGCAGACTCCATCACTGTTGGAAAGTGCCGCTGCTCTGTAGATCTCCCTGAACTGGGTGTTGGTGGCACATGGGTTATTTCAGGCTCCTTGGCTCTGTCTTTATCAGAACCTTCACTTGCAGTGAACAGGATTCTCTTGTCAAAGCTGTTTATCTCCTGCTTTTAAAGAATGAGTCAGGGAACAGCCTCAGAGTATGGATTGTATTGTGGGTTTACTTTTCTGCCTGAAACACAAGGATCAGGCCAGTGCCTGTGGCAGAGCACAGGAGCACAGAGCCAAGATGGACATTCCCCTGTTCCCATGGCTGAGGATGGCTGGCAGACAGAAAGGTTGTTAAATGCTGGAATTAGAGAAATTTCTCTTGCTTTGACTCAGCTAAAAACGTCATATTAAATCCAGAATGGCAATTTGAAGATGGATCAAAGCATTATGACAGCTGCCAGTCTTTGATATAGAATACTTCTGTTGGAAAAAGTGGTGGAAGAAGCACAGCTGGTAGATTTGTGGATAATGGATTTAAAATTGCACATACTGTCAGACCTAAAGAGGCTGGGATTTTTTTGCTGGGAACTCCTGCCCTCTTCCTTTAGATCACAGTGTGTTGATGCTCCAGGGAAAATGTGTCTTCAGGAGCAGTTTCTCAGCTGCATCAAAGTCCTCACCAACTGGAGATATTTAACAGGACCTTGAACTGGCAAAAAGAAGCCTTCAAGACTATTTTCCCTCCTTTTACTGTAGCCTGAAATCAGCAAAACATTTTGATGCAAGAAAATTGCTGTTACTGCCAGTTTTCTGGCACATGTTGCCTGTGTGTATCAGCTGGGATCTTTCAGACCAGGCTGTGCTGGGGTAGTGGCTGCTGCTTTTTACCACCGAATTGTGCTCCAGAAATGTCTTGGATCCTCACCTGGGTTTGATGTGGGCTGGGGAACAAACAGATCAGGCAAGAAAATCCATCTGAAAACCTCTGGAGCCAGGCTGGGAGAGCTGGGGGTGCTCACCCGAAGAAGGGAAAACTCCAGGGAAACCTCAGAGCCCGTTCCAGGGTCTGAAAGGGCTCCAGGAGAGCTGGAGAGGGACTGGGGACAAGGGATGGAGGGACAGGACACAGGGAATGGCTTTAAATTGAAAGAAGGTAGGTTTAAGTAGACATTAGAAAGAAGATTTTTACAGTGAAGGTGGTGAGGCCTTGGCACAGGTACCCAGGGGAGCTCTGGCTGCCCCATCACTCAAGGCCAGGCCAGATGGGGATGGAGTGACCTGATCTCATGGAAGATGTCCCTGTTCATTGAAAGGGGGTTGGGCTCTGTGACCTTTAAAGGTCCACTCCATCTCAAATTATTCTGTGATTTAAGGGGTCTCTGCCTAAACCAGTCCCCTCTCAGCTCACTTCATTACCATCAGAGAGAAACAGACTCTTACAAAGGCCTAAAAATCTCTTTCAAATTCCTCTTTTGGATGAGATTAGTCATGCTCTGGCCTCCTGATGATGCCAACTGGCTCTCTATGGACCACAGAAGTAACACAGAGCAATTAGACGGAAGACACTTCTCTGCCCAAGGTCAGTGCCAGGAGCTGGATGCTCGTGCAGGATTTCACTGCCAAACTGGACAGTAACTTGTGTCCAGTGGGGTAGAAACGACTGACTTTTGACAGAGGCAGCTTTTCCAGATAAACCATTTAAGCTTGCTCATAGAAAAGAATCCCTGAGGCTGCTGATTCAGGCAGCTTCAGCCTTTCCCTGCCTGTCAGGGCTGCAAGTGGTGCTCCAGCAGCAGGTTCAGCTGATGGATGGTAATCCTGTGTTCCTTCTCTCAACCTGATGCCTTGGGAAGGCTGAGCTGGAACAGACACTGGACAGAGCTGGAGAATAAAGCAGATATTTATTAAAAGGCTTTTTGGGTACACCTTGGGCAGGACAGGAGCCTGGCCAGGGCTACACCCAAGGTGGACCCAAAATGGTCACAAAATGGACAAATGGTCATGAGGTCTCACACTTTGATAAGTTTTGATCCATTTGTATATTGAGGTTTAATTGTCCAATTACAGTTTCAGATGATGCAGTCCCATCCTTCTTGTTTTCTCCCTTCAGCCACCGTTGTTTGTGCTTTTGGGCCTGAAAGTTGTCTTCAGCAGGAAAAGGATTTGTTTTGTGTCCCTGCTGTGTGCAGAGAGCTGAGTGACACTGACTGTGAGCTCAGAGCTGCACCCCTGGGCACCACAGTCTGAAATACATGAAACCTGAAACTTACGGCATCAAACCCACCCCATCTACAAGGCAAATCCTGTGTCAGACCAGGCCAACACCCCGTGGCTTGGTGTGCTTTGTCTCCAGGACTGGATTAACTCAGTGAGGCTGGTTTATTTGTTTAACTGTTATTTATTTATTTATTCTGTTTTTTTCTGGTTTTTCTCCCAGGTAACTCTGCCATGTTTTCTCCAGATAATGAAAACCTTAATGTGACCTCACCTCCCCTACCTCCTTCTCACACAGAAATAATTTCTCTCTGTGACAGCAGGGACTGGGAAGTGGAGTGGTTGCAGTGCACCAGACACTCCCAAACTGCTACGGTTTTACATTGCACAGGCAAAATTGCTGTGGTGAAAGTGGGGAAAAGTGACTTTGCAGAAGGTCAGCCTTGTTCAGACTCTGTATTTCAGTGTTTCCACACCAAATGCCCTCCATTCCCAGGGAACGCAGTTCTTTACTATTTAGAGTGACTGTGACAGCGTAAAGCAGTGAGTGCCTCGTCCAGACAGAATCAGGTCCCTGAGATGCACTGAGTCCATCTGCAACACTGAGAGAACAGCACAGCTCCCTCTCCTTGGAGAACTGAGCTAAAGGTGGTGACAATGTGCTTGAGGACAATGACAGGTCACCTAAGGTCACAGATCCTATCAGATTTTGGCTCTCTGGGGCCAAGAGGGAAAGAAAAATGCCACGTGGAGGAGACTGAGAACATTCACTACACGGACACCAAAGTCCTGATCCAGTTGCCCAGAGAGCATCTCCTGCTATTGCAGGTGTTTGAGGACATGGCCTAGCAGTGGACCTGGCACTGATAGATTTTTGAGCCTCAATTAATCTACAGTTTGATGATTCCATGCCCCAGGGAAGCCCACCTGGGTTATTCCAGCTGCCTTTACCTGTCCTATCTCCCAGGTCCATGGAGAAGTCTCCAGTAGCCTGGGGTATTTCAGATCATCCAATTCCAGTCCCCCGTTCCAGGTGGGAATTCAGCTCAGGATAAGTCACCTACAATATAGGGATCATCTCAGATCTCTCCACAGACACTGCTTTTCTCCAGTGAGACACCAGAAATCTCAGTATCCTGGGGTGAGGCAGGACACACCTTTAAATCTCTGTATTCCTCTTCTATGACCTCAGTTCCAGTGGAAGTCACCCTTGGATTAATTTATCCAAAACTTGATCTCTTGAGATGTTTTATTTCTTCATTTTTAATATATCTTTTCAAACAGCCTTGAGCACTGTCTATTTATAGACAGAAAAGTGCCTGAAGCACAAGGTACAGTCTCTAGTGGTGCTAGTCACAATAAATAACCTGCATTAATCAGAGATGACATACAAGGTCACCTCTTTGTTCTGACTTCTTCTTAAATTTGGCTTCACTCCACACTCTGTTGCTTCTTTCTTAGAAAAAAAAAATAAATTAAAAAGTAAGAGGTGTGTGAGTTGCTGTGGTGCTCACTTGGGTTATGCTTTGTCTCTTCCAGCCCAGGAGAAGGAATGGTGCAGAGAGGAATTCCTGCAGTGGTACTTCCATCTCCATGGCCTCACCAGGAAAATTTTAAATCCCAGAATCCCAGAATGGTTTGGGTTGGAAGAGACTTTAAAGAACATCCAGTTCCACTCCCTTGCCATGGGCAGAGACACCTCCCACTGTCCCAGGTTGCTCCAAGCCCTGTCCAACCTGGCATTTTCTTATCCCTGTGAGCTCTGTGTTTCTTTGGTGCCTCAGACAGACGGATATGTAGACATGCAGATAAGGGAGGAGGCAGCTCCCAAAGAGCTGGAATTGCTTTGTTTCACTGGAGCATGGGGTGGAAGAACAACAAAAAAAAAAGGACTGTGAGCATTTCTTGTGCTGGATCTCCCTCTAGTCCTCTTAAGTTCTTTAAATTAGAGATGATTCCACAACCAAACTCCCCCGTGATTCACACCAGAGATATTCAGAGATAATCCTGTGGGTGTTCAGGGAATGTTTAGGGTGAATGCTGACATAAATCAGCAGGGCTCACTGGGGTTATAATGGAGTAAAACTGTTGAAGTGAAGAGAAATGAGAGTGACATTTGCTTCTGGTGGGGACTTCCAGCCCCCTTTACAGTCTGTAAAGGCCTAATTCACACTGGGAATGGTCCCAGGCACTGTCTAAGGGTCTCATTCCCTCAGCAGCACTCAGGCATCTCCTGTCCTTTAAGATCTCTTGAGATATTCCTTGGCTGCTTCCTCTGAAAGTGAATGAAAAAGAAACTACAGATAATGAAGATGCTGAATATTTGCATTTCTATTCTATTTCATTCCATATCCTTTATCCCTCCACAAGAAGGGATTTCTTCTCTCCTTTTAGTCAGTGATTGCTTTACCCCTATTGTTTCCATTGAGGACAGATTTTTAAAATATTATTTTTCTCTATGTGCTTTTCCCCACGTAGACTCTCTGCATAAAAAAA
>VWZU01007428.1:184011-274051 GCA_013397095.1 Sterrhoptilus dennistouni | reverse complement strand
AAAAAAAAAAAATTGCAATTTTCAAGTTGGCAAAATGAATTTTGTAGTGACAGTCTGATTCAGGACCTGATTTCCCCTAAAAGGATGATCATGATATCATTATCAGTGTTCTCCTCTCACTTTACACCACCCTGGATCCAAGAGGAGCTCCATGGAAAACAATAGATGTGAGTAATCATCACATTAGACCGAAATAAAAGTGAAGTAAGACCCCAGTGAAATAATCCAGGTGGATTTAAGCAGGTCCAGAATGTGGGAATAAAAGGGGAATTCATCTCAGCTGTGCCTGTGAGAGGACAGGTGAGCTGTGGCCTCACAGTGCCTGTTCCTCTCCTTTTTGCTGAGTGAGAAGCTCAAAGACTCATTTCTACATCCCACAGGAGCTGGGATGAATCCTTCCATCCAGCACCAGAGGATGTGTCCTCACTGTACCTTCAGCAGCTGTTGGAGTTTGTCATCTAGAGGGCAAGGCTGTGTCCAAAAATAACACAAAATGGGGTTAAAGTGACTGATTTTAGTTTATTGTCTCTATCAAGGACAAAAAGAAAGAAATAAAGGCACTTGGGGGTGGCACTAAGACTTGTTGAATGAAGACAGCAAGATCTGCACTTCAAATTTATTTAAGATTTTATTTCAACGTTAACCAGATTCTCCTGGCCAAGTTTAAATTAAGACAGGACTAAATTACAGAGTAACCACAGATTAAAAAGGAGAATTTGAATTTTCTGATGAAACTCTAGAAAGCAGCAAGCACTAGAAAGAAGAGCTGACTGATGGAACTCATTTGTTTTGTAAACTCTCAAGGGATAAAAACTATTCATACCAAAAGTTAATTTGTTATGACATTCCTGACATTGCCCAGTTTTGCACGTTTTTTTTCCTTCTTTTTTCTTTATAATTTTGAAAATCATTCTTGTTTCCAAAGTCTGGATTAATATCCATTAAAAATGGTAAAAGGGATAAAAGTTTAGAAGACAAAAGTGATAAAAGTTTAGAAAACTAACATCAAAGTGAAATTTCTTTTCCCAACAAGTTCACGAACATTTTGCAAAATGTTTTCTTCCACTTTTTCTCTCCCTTTGAGATGGTCCTGGTGAAGTTCATTTGTGCTATGATGCAATGACAGGTTTCCTGACAGACAGAGCTGCTGCAGCCATGGGGAGGGAAAGGATTTTAGGTTTTGCTTTCTCCCTACTCAAGTGGCTGAGAGTGAAATCCACCCTTTGTGGCAGCAGGAATGACTCTGCCATCAGCCTGGAATGATTTGGGTTTGGTCTGGTTCAGCCACAGAGTGGTGCCTGAGAGTGGAAAGGTCTGAATAAAAGCTGGTGGAGAAGATTCATAGTTTTTATCTCAAAGTGTCCACGTTTCTGATCTCTCCCATGTGCTGGGAACAAGGACAGGAGGAAAATGTCTGAGATCTCATCCAGGGGTTACTGATACAGGTTAACACCTGGCCAGAGTGTTATGAGCCACCTGTAAATGTATCAATCTCTGAGGGTCCAGCCCTTGCAGATTGGTTTAAAATAATCTTGGCGAGACTGCTCTTCTCTTCAGAGGTGTTTTGTAAAGTAAAAGGTTTAAAAAATGAAGAATAACAAATGTTACACTAAACAAAAGAAAAGCCACACACAGGTGTCTGAGGAAACCTCTGACACCCTGCTAGGAACACTCCAAAAAGTCCCTTAGTTCCTTTGTGTTCCTTCCTAAATGTTTTAGGGTGTTTAAATGTTCCTACTGAATGTTTTAGGAGGGACAATTTGGGTTGCAGCCAATAGGGAGAGGTGCAGGATTTGAAGAACAGTGACAAGATCCATCAGGGTCTTCTCTCTTGGCACTGAGTCAATTACTGTCAGGACAGCAAAGACATTTCTGGGTTCTTTAACTTATGAGAGCTGCAAGGGCTGAGTCTCAAACTTTTCCCTTTATGGAAAACACTTGCTCAGGTGTGGGGAGCTTTACTACAGGTTAACTTTTGGCAAATGAGAACTTTCCATAATAAGGGTACAGTTTTCTGGAGAAACAAAGCAAACATTGCTGGGAGCTTGTTAAAACCCTGGCAAGAACTTCAGTCTCCACAATTCTCACCCAGGCTGCTCCCAGCCTCAGGGATATGGAAGAGCTTTTATGCTGCTTAAAAATTAACCACTGCTACCTGCACACCTCCTCTGCCAGGAGCAGCACAAAAAAAACAAGTGTGGAAAAATTTATTACAATTAATGCCTCTTTCATCACTGTCATGGAATCATGGAATGCTTTGAGGGACCTCAATGATCATCCAGTTCCATCCCTTGCCATGGGCAGGGACACTTTCCACTATCTCAGGTTCCTCCAAGCCCCATCCAAACTGGCCTTGAACTTCTCTGGGTAGATTATTAAAATCTGCAAAATGTGTTGATGGATTGATTATGTAGAGATATTTAATCATATATTCCTGATCAGTAGAGAAAGAAAAGAAAACCTGGAGAAAGCTGTAGTACTGGGATTATTAGGATCCCACATCTTTTCCAGCTCTGATTTGGGCATTTGCTGAAAGTTCCTGATTGTTGTTGTGAAATTAGACAAGTATGAAATGGCCACGAGTCAGTTAAACTCACTGATTTCTCCAAAATGCTACAAATAAAATGTGCATCTGTGAAAAAGGCAGAAAAGAGGTTTTCATCTTTCCTGTGTCTGACTCTAAAATGCCACTGCCTGTGTATTTACTAATTCATGTCAAACCTTGAATTATTCCCTTTTAATTTTATGGCTGAGCACTAATGTGAGCAGCTAATTTTTCTTTACTTACAGTGAATTTGTGCTGGAAAAACATGGGCCCATAATGACTCTTGATCCAAGCTGTGTATGAATTAGCCAACAAACCACAACAGAAGACTGGAGATAAATCATATTTGGCATCATGTGAAACCCTGTTTTGTTCATGAAGGAGGCAATTAAATGCACTGAAAACTGCAAGATCTCTTCTGCAACATATGGAATAATGGTAAAAATTCTCTGGTGAGCCAGGGGATCTCATGTGTAAAAGGCAATTATTAAAGGTCATTAAAACAGGGTATTGAAACCACTTCCAAATTCTCTGCCATGGGCAGGGACACCTCCCACTATCCCAGGTTGCTCCAAACCCCATCCAACCTGGCTTTGGACACTTCCAAGGATCCAAGGGCAGCCACAGCTTCTCTGGGCATCCTGTAGCAATACAGCACCCTCACTATTGGGAAGAGTTTCTTCCCAATATCCCATCTAACCCCGCCCTCTGCCAGTTTGAAGCCATTCCCTCTCCTGTCACCACCTGCTCCTGTTGCTCCACTGCACTAAATTAGCAAGTGGAGAAACTTAGGAAACCAATGTAGAACCCAACAGGATTATCCTGTTGGAACCCTGGGCACTGAGAATTTCAGGCTTTCTGTGCTGACAGGCACTGACCCCCAAGCAAACACTGCATTTGACCTGAAGCCGTGGAAAAGGCTTCCATAATTGAGTGGCAGCACTGGTATTGTGGATGTGTGGTTTTAATAGAATCGTGTGACATCACAGGGTGGAAAACTTAGAGTTTAAGGGTTTAGAATACAGTAATATATATAAAGCAAGATGGAGGATTTAGGGCATAGGCTGAGTCCTTCTTTTCCACCTTCTCCTTCATGGGTCTGGGTGGTGTTTTGTAATTGGGTAGAAAAATACGCATTGGTTATTGGGTTAAAAGTAAAAATAATTTAGGTGTAATTTCCTAATTGGACAGTTTATCCTTAAAAGGCCTTGTAGAGAGAGAGAGATGGGGGCCATTTTTAGATTGTTAGGTAGAAGTGCTGTAGAACTCACAGTTTGTGAGACTGTAATATAGGTAAGAACTAATAAACATCTGAGTCCGAACAAGAAATATAATCTCATGCATTTCATCCTGACTCTGGCAAAAAGAAGATAAAAAGCAACATGCTCCCATCTCTATCTCCACAGCAGGGACTTCCTTCCAGCCACGTGCCTGCTCCAGGGGTTATGGCACATCCCAGTCCCAAAGCTGAGTCAGGAAAGCCTCAGAGTTGCTTTTGATAGTCTTTTCTTCCTTCAGCTCTCCAGCCAAGACCAGCAGTTCTGCTGTGAAAAGCTGCACTGTGACTTGGGAATGTTTTCCTTGGCACTTTGTGAGCATTACAATTATTTTATAGCTTTTGCTGTCTCTATTCTTTTTTTCTTTACCCTTCTCAGCTTAACCCTACCAGAAAACAGGGGATGTAGAAAACACACGTGGGGATAGCTCATCCTGGTCTTCCTTCTCAGTGAGGTGACTCCTGATGGAGAGGTGGGAGCTTCTGCTGCCTGTGGAGAGGGGCAGGAATTGAGGTGTTTGGTACCTCCTCCTGCAGCAGATTTGAGATTTCTCCTTAGCTTGGGACAGAGGTGGGCCAGGAATCTTGTGGAGTTGTCATAAGGAAAAAAAATTGGGGGAAACTCCCACCTTTTGAAAGCCTGTTTTGAATCCCACACACCAAATGCTCCCTGTGTGACAGCAGCTGCACATTTGGCACAATCTCTGCAGGGTCTGAGGTGAGTCTTCCACGTGATTCTGGATGCAGATGTTAATCTGGTCCTGACAAACAAAGCATCCTGATCTCAGCAGTGACACAGATGGGATACATGTGCCTACTCCAGTGGTACACACACTGCTGTGCCAATAAAACTGCCTGTGAACAGTAAAATAACAGAGCTGAGACAGTTTCATTGTTCAGCCTGTTGATTCATTTATGAATGACTGATGAGTAACACCACCCAGAATGATGCTGCTGTGCGAGTGACAGGGAAAAACATCTGATCCCCACTTGCTGAACCAGGGACCAGGAGGTCTGATGGGTTTGGTTTTTAATTGACTCTGACTGCCCAGCATTTCAGCTTCGTGCTGCACACGGGATGCTGCAATAGTTCACAAGGAGCCTGTCCCATGTGAACCACAAACATCTTGTGGCTGGGAGCTCCTGTCACTGATTTATGGCTCATTTATGGAAGGAGGCACAGATGAGCTGTGGGGCTGCACAGGCTCGAGGCTTTCCTCCCAATCCCTGGGAGCACAGCGAGTTGGAGAGGCTGCAGATTGGAGCTGCTTGGTTTTACATCCCTGCCTTTATGAGTTCAGCAGGAGAGGGAACTGCATGGCTCCCAAAGATTGATGATGTTGGCAGCTTTGAGAAAATGTTTTTGTGCAACTTTTTCTTTTTTTTTTTTTTTTTTTTTTTGCTTTGCAAGCAACTTCCCAATGCTTGTCAGTGCTGAGCAAAGCAAATATGTGCAAATATTGAAAGCCTGTGCACACCAAGAAAAGGAAAACCAGGAGGATGAGAGGGGCAGCTGCTTTTAACACAGTGAAGGTGAGCCTGGAGCACAGCACAAATGTGGAGGAATATTGCTGGGTGCAGATTTTTCTTGGAGAGTGTGCAAAACACGCAAAACGAGTAATTTTATTAAAAGGAGAAAAATGCCCATCAGCAAAACTGAAACAAAACCTTCAAGCAAACTTAGTGGATGCTCATGTCAATCTACTTTGTGCAGATAATGCATCTTCATGCACAGGATGTAGCTCAGGGCCAGTGAAAGCATCACTCTCCTCCAAACCCACGATTCAGTATTTTCCTTCTAGTGGAAGGTGTCCCTGCCCATGGCAGGGGTAAGAATGAGATGATCTAAAAGGTCCCTTCCAACCCACTCCATTCTGGGATTCCATGGATTTGTGATATTTGTAGAATATCTGTCAGAAATATGTCAAAGAAGTTCATATACACTGAAAACCACACAAGCACCCACACACAAGTGTGAGGGTGTTTATAAAGTCAATTGAGTCTGACATATTTCCAACAGAAATCCATGTGTGCACCAGGTTTCAAGTGTGGATTGAGTTGTGCAAAGCTGTTAGTTTGTGATGGGGTTTTATGCATTTTGGTGTTGCACATTGCAAGAAGAGCCCACTCTGTGTGAGCTGCTCTGTGGACAGGCACTGAAGGAAGGGGTAATTCTATGATTTGTGTTTGAGTTTTGTTTTTTTTTCTCCCAAACTTGATACAATCCTTTTGTTAAAGAGAAGGATTCTTTAACCCTTAAGTTTATCCTTCTGAAGTACCTGAGCACAGGTACCTGCTCAGGGCTCTGACCAACCTGACCTGGTTGAAGATGTCCCTGCTCAGTGCAGGGGGTTGGACCAGCTCACCTTTAAAGGTCCCTTCCCACCCAAATTCTCCTGTGATTTACAGAACTGAGGCCAATTCCTGCCTGGTTGCTGGACAAGGAGCCTTGCAGGGAGACACGGCAACCTCAGATCCCTCCCCATGAGCAGCTGGGCTGCCCTTGTGGCCTGCACTGCTTTGTTGCACACAGAGTCAGCTTTTCTGTCCTGCTGGGAAGCAGCAATCCCTGTTTCCCAGGTCGAGGGGATCCCTGCTGTGCCAGGGCTACTGATCCATTGGCCTCTGGCTGAACTGCTGGGCTGAAAACCAGCAACCAGCAAAAGTCAAAATGAGTCAACCACCAAATCCCAGGCAAGGCAGCTGAGGGACATGCAAGATTTCTCCTGTGGGAGGGCACTTTTAGGCTGGCCAGGATTGGGATGAGCCAGGTTAACCACTGTTCCCTGCTCAGCCTGCACGGGGCAGCTCATCAGCACCGTGCCAGGAATGAACACAGCCCTGAGGACCCTGAGGACTCCCTCCTGCTGCTCCCTGTGACCTGTCATTTTCCCACCTCAGCAGCCTGAATCACTGGTTTGGCACCTGCCAATCAGCAGAGTGCAATTAATTGGTGCAGCCTCTGACAGGAGGGCAGAGGGGAGACGTGGCAGGAGGGCCATGTCACAGCCTTAGGATGGTGCTGAGCACACACAGCCCTCCTGGAGGCTGGTGCCTCGTTAGTGTCTGGGAAACTCATTGAGTTCTTCTTTAAAGCTTTGGCCCCTCAGAGCACAAGGTCAGCACAGCACTGCTCTGTGGTAATTACACCAACCAGAAGGATTTGCTTTTTCCTGCACTAAATTAGCAAGTGGAGAAACTTAGGAAACCAATGTGGAACCCAACAGGATTATCCAGGTGATCCAGGTTTTTGTTTTAACCACATATTTTACCATCAGTAAATTTACAGATATTATCTCTTTTCCAAAAGTTTCTCCTGAGATGCTTCTTCCAGCTCTGTGGAAGACACACATGAGAAAAAGGAATAAAGTGAATTAATCTGTGAAAATCTGAAGGATTTGTGTGAAACCTTCACACTCATATCCTTTCCACAGGGTAGGGATACTCAGTACTCAGATGACTGTAATCTCAAAATTGCTATTTTTCCTCCCCATGGACTAAGAGAAGAGCCTTGTGGTGGCTGTCTGCAGGAGTAGGTACCAATGAAACAATGAGTCTGACCAGAGACCAGGGGGGGTCAGAGCATGGCTGTCCCTTCACAACTCCTCTCTGCCCAGCCTCCTGCTCCACACTGTCCTGAGTGGAGCATTCAAAGAACATTTTCCACCCCAGACCCATTTCCTTGAGCACACAGCCTTCTCTCAGTGCAGAGCACATCCCCAGGGGTGTGATGCTCTGCTGGAAGCTGGAGCTGTGTCTTCCACACCCATGTTCAGGCCCCAATCCTCTGTACAATACAGTGATGGCACCCAAACCCAGCCCTAAACTACTGCATCCCAGTGACTGCAGCACAGCTGTCTCCACTGCAAGCTGGAACTGGGGATTTAAAGATTTAAATAGTGCCAGAGGGAAGCAATTAGCCCAGATCCAAAGTCAGCTCACACTCGCTGCCCTACGCCAGTTGGCACACGCGTGGTCTGCAGCGCTCAGCACTAAAAACATTTTCCTGGAAGAGCTTTGGAGAGTCTTGCTTCAAGCACTCGAGTGCTCAGAGTTGTTCATTTCCATAATGACTCACTGAACACGAGCAGCTTTGTTTTCCTCCTACACAATAAAGCTGCAAATCCAGAGTAATTTCATCCATTTTCTTCAAACGCACGAGAGGCCACGGCCACACGTGTGCACAAACACACACAGACACACACGTGCACAGATGTTGTCAGTCCAACAGATCCACCACCATTTTCCTGGCACAGCTGAGCTGACACTGCTCCTGCTGATCCAAAAGCTGCATCTGAATCATCCCAGACTTGTACCATAAGTGATTGTTTTGTTGAAAGAGACGCACGACTTTAAAAGGCATCAAGAAGTAAAGAGGAGAGTTTTTTTCCCCTAAAGAGATGTGACTTTTTATTCATCTTTGCCTTCTTGCCAGGAGACAGCAAAGGAAGAAGCTTCTTTTGAAGAGAGGAGACATGAGCATATTTCCAAAACCCCTGAAGTGCACATGAAAAAGAGGCAGCAGCCAGACTCTGATCATGTTCATTCTTCTCTTGTCTTAGAGGCATGACTGACAATATCAGGACTAGGATGATGGGACAATCCAGGTTGTAAGGCACCTCACGAGGTCTCCAGTCCAAACCCCCTACTCACAGCAGGCTCAGAATGTTGCTCAGGGCTTTCTCCATTTGGGTCTTGAAAAACCTCTGAGGATTTTCCCACCCTCACTGGGAAATCTCTCCCACTGCTTAACTGTCTGTATGAGGAAAAACTTTCTCCTTGTATCTCATCTGGCGTTTTGTTACAGTTTGCCTGTTGTCCTCCTTCCTCCTGCCTCAAACCACTGTGAAGGGTTTGGGTCTGTCAGCAACCTTGAGGTACTGGCAGGCTGTTGTTAGCTCCATCCAAAATCCTTTTTTTTTTGTTCTGAAATTAGTCCTTTTGCATCTCTGCACATGGAGAGTGCTCCAGACCTGAGAATCTTGGTGTCCCTGTGACTGATCTTGCTTTAGTTTATTAGTATCTTCTGTACTGGAGTCACCAAATTGGGCACAGCTTGTGGCTGTGGTCTAAGGAGTGCAAAGTAGAAAGGAATAATCATTTCCCTCAAAACATCCCAGACTTTTGCTGCCAGGTCACACACCTGGTTTGGGTTGATTTCAGCATCCATGAGCTCTCTGGGTGCTTTTCCACACTGCTGCTCCTCAGCCAAATCCTCACCTTCAGGAGAGGGCACACATGGCCAAGGAACTCCCTTTTGCTGCCCAGGACATCTGGGGAATGTCTCAGTAGCTCTGCTCCCAGGTATCCTGGATAATCATCAAACCATTCATTCACTGTTAAAAGGCAAGATGGACATCACTCAACGCAAATTCAGAAATGTTTGTTTTCTTGACATGAGGGTGTGTGGCTCACCTCCAGCATTTTTATCAAGGTCTACTCAGGAAAAATTGAAGTTGTTGCTTATCTGTTTTGCTCCCAGGTGTTTTTCTCCTGGGCTGATTTCCAAAGAGCTAAACTCAAATGAATCCATTTCTGAGCAGCCTCACGCCTTGGGATGGCATCAGCAGCTACTTTGGCTGGTTCCCAGGAAAGGTGAGCATTTTGTCATCCCAGCTTGGATGTGCCAAATGCTGCTGGTGACAGATGTTAGCTCTCCACCTGTGGGACCAGCCAGTGCAGCAGAGACAGGATCAGCACCATTGCTGTCAGGGAAGTCAACTGTGAACTTCTTCCAAAGTCCTGTGGGTGAGACCTTGCAGAGCTGAAAAGGTTATTTTTATTTTCTTCAAGCTGCACAGTTTCCTTGGGTAGGTACCGAGTGCAGGGGGAGATCAGCCACCTGACTTACTAAGACACAGACCAAGTTTAATTGTCTTCACCTGTTTGTCTTAAATGTCCAGTGAATATTACTGTAAGTGACACTAGGGGCATTGCAGCAATAGCCCAAAACACTGGCACAAAGTGGGTGCCCTGGCACTGATATATTCCACTGGTTCACTGAGGTAAACTTTAAGCTCTAAAGGACCCCAGAATTAACCATTAGTTCACTGCTCCAGCTGCCAGATTTCTTTCCAACTCAGACCTGCTCCATGTCTGTCTGCCACACTCCTGGCAGCACCAAGAACCTACAATTTCAGACAGAATCTGCTACATTGCAAATCCCTTTTTCATCCCAGCATGGCCCAGAGCCAGAGCAAACACAGAGAGACTCCCTGTACATATTTCTAACCTGTAGATGTATCCCACCCATCAAACACAAGGTGCCAGGGACTGTGCATTGTGACTGTGATGAATAAAAGCATTGACCTGGTCCTCTCTCATCAGGCACTCAAATCTCCTGCCTCCCTCTGTTATCTCTTTGAGGCACACGAATCCAAACAAGTCAGGAGAGGAAAAAGTTAAAAAATGTTTACTTAAATTTGCTGTTCATTGCCAGCAAGCTCGAAGTTGAATATGACTGAGCTGTTAGGACAAACATCCCCGCCCCCACCCTCCCCAAAAGCAGGGGATTTATAACAGTGTTTTCCAAGAGATTTTCCAGCCCCTGAAAACTAGAGGAACATAAATCTGGAGGTTTAAATCGAGCTCGTGCTGAGAAGTCCTATAAAACATCTGAAGAAAGTTCAGAATAAGCTTGATAAAAATGGAAATAGCATAACTACTCCAGCTCTGGTGAGATGCAGGTGATGGAGAATATACAACACAACATTTTTCTTACTGCTGTGGCAAAGCCCAGTGGAGAGAGCACAGAGGGACAGGGATCCAGTATACGACCATGAGCTGAGAAGGGAGGCAAATCTTCTTGCATTTAAATGCCTCCTTTGTTAGGATTTTATCATGAGGTTGTTCTTCTTCTTGGCTCATTATCAAACAGGATTTCCTTCCCTGATCTTAGCTACAAAACCACTCTCAAGACAGGTGTCCTCTTCCTTTCCAGAGTAAAGAAAATGATGCCTGGTTTTATTGAAACCAACCCAGAGTAGTGTTTATTATTGAAAATATACAGTATTTTTGAACATCACATAAAAAGCCTGGTAGATACAACTGCTCTAGTTCAAAATGCTCAAGAGATACCTTTGTGCAGCACGTAGCATTATCCTCAGAAAGCAAACATCCTCTTCTCATTATTATCTTTACAGTGCTTCCCTTTTGTGTTTTTTTAAACCTAGAAAATATTGTCCATCCTCACCCCAATCCTCTCAGCTGAAAAAAAAAACCAAAACACTTTCCAAAGGCTCTCCACTTGCATTGTGCTGGAAGCGTGGGGCTAAGAGGAATGAGAGTATTTTGTAGAGGTACTTAGAGCTACTCCTGTCCTTTGAAAATCTGTGTAAGAGCAGGGCATGGTGCTTGCCAGGCAAAGTGCCCTGTGTGAAACAGTCCAGCAATGCCCTGACAATCCCCAGTCTGTCCAAGAAACAGGGAAGGCAGATAAATTCAGGCTTTTCACACCACCTTTCAGACATTCTTTTTTCTTGCTGCCACGAGTTCTCAAATGAGAGTTTTGCAGAGAAGAAACTTTTTACAAAGAAAACAAGAAAGGGCTGGGCTATTATACACCAAACTGTTGAAATCATTGGGACTCAATGTACAAGGGTGAGATGGGCAGCATGTTAAAAATAGTCTTTGTTCACCGTGATACGAAAGGGGGAATAAAAACAAAAATTAAAGGAAGGAGAAAAAAATTGATTATTCCTGCCAGTGTGCTGTTTTAAACACTGTGAACTTCCACAGGACGCAGTCAGGGCTGAACCCCTTCCTTCATTGAATCTGTTTTACCACCACCAACTCCAGGAGGCTTTTTTCCCAGTTGCCTCAAAGCAGCATCATGGATGTGGGAGATGAGAGGGAACGGGCCCCTCACCGAGAAGAGACCAGTGAGGACAAAAAGAGGAGAGTTTGCAGAGAGGGGCTCTGAGGACAGGAGGATCTGAAGGCCACGGGGTGGTGGTGGTGTTGGTGGTCCTGTCCTCAGGGAGGTCACACGGCCGCCGTCTGTTTGATGCTGTGGAAGCTGATGCGGGTGGGGGACGTGGGGATGGACATGGCTCGTGCCACGCGCACCCGCAGGGAGTGGTGGTCCTGCCAGCGGTGCCACCTCTTCCTGGCGGCAGAACGCACCTGGGGGAAAGACACAGCTGTGGTTAAAGCATCCCCCAAAACCCCCAGCATGCTGTTTCCAAATAGGGAAAGGGTTTCAGTTCACCTTCAGGCATTTTAGGGAGTTTAACTAGAAAGTTCTGTGTTTTTCTCACTGTAATTGGGTCAGTGCCAGCAGAAGGGCATGGATTGGGCTCTGAAGAGTGTAACTCAAAGCCTGTTATTAATTTCATTGACAGCAGGGCAGGTTGTCCCTCCTAAAACATTCAGTATCTAGGAAGGAGTACAAAAGAACTAGGAGGCTTTTTGGAGTGTTTCTAGCAGGTTTTCTCGGACACCTGTGCATGGCTTTGCTTTTGTTTTCTGTAACATTTGTTATTTTGTTATTTTTCTTTATTAAAACCTTTGCTTTACAAACCACCTCTGAAGAGCAGTCTCACTCATATTATTTTAAGCCAGTCTGCAAGGGCTGGACCCTCAGAGATTGACACATCAGCACTAAGGAAGTGAGAGGCTTTTTGGGGTGTCTTACCAAGGTGCAAGAGATTTCTCAGGCACCTGTATGCAGCTTATTGTTTGTTTTCTGTAACATTTGTTATTTTGATATTTTTCCTTATTAAACCTTCTGATCTACAAAACGTCCTCAAAAAGCAGTCTCGCTAATTAATTACAGCCAATTCTCTGCAGAAGGCTGGTCCCTCAGAGATTGATACATTAGCATGTGGCTTATTACACTTTGGCCACACAGGAGAGAACATGGAGGGAGAATTTCAGGTGTCCTCTCCTCTGTAAAGGGACACTGGACAGTGCTGAGACAATTGTTGTCAAGGCACTGAAACACACAGGTGATGCCTTAAGCCTCTAAAGGGGGGGATGACGGCCTAAGTTTCAGCTTTTGTATTTTCCAGATTCTGTACTGCATTGGTATATAACCCTGAACTTCATATAAAGTGTTAGCAAGTTCTCTTCACGGCTTAGTCATTCAAAACAATCCTTTTCCAGCCCGAGAACAAAGGACACCATTGCAGCTTCAGGCCCCAAAAGTGCAAACAACAGTGAATTGAGGAGAGAAATCTCAGAGGATGGGACTTCATAACCTGTAATTGGACAATTAACCCCAACATGGAAATGGACCAAAACTTATGAAAGTGTGAAAACTCGTGACTGGGTGCCCATCTTGGATGGAGCAATGGCCAGGTTCTTGTACTGCCCAAGGTGTATCCTTTAAATGCCTTTTAATAAATAATAAACCTACTTTATTCCTATAACACTGTCCAGCCTCTGTAGCCTCTCACGGCATCACAGGGACTGATTCAGATGCCTGAATGGGAGCTCCTAATTCACTGATATTCTCTTCAGTACTTGGAGAAAAAACATGACTTTTACTCACTTCTTGTCTCATATCTGGTATCTTAAGCACCAAGATAAATCTTGGTATTTGATCTTGATCTTAGATACCAGAGCATTTCAAACAGGCCTGAACCATTTGCAAGTAAATCAAGTCCTCAGGATGACTGGACCTGATGGATGGTGCATCCAAGGTCTGTCCAAGACCTGACGGAATTCTTGGAGAGCTCCATCCCAGGGGCTCCTGCTGCCCTTGTGTGTGAAGAAGCACAGGGGGTCTAACCAAGCAACACAGGCACACCTGACCCAGCCCCTGTGAGCACCTGTGATGCTCCACAGCAGCAGCAGGTCATCCTTGAGCAGGTGCTGACCAATAGGTCAGATGAACCTTGAATTTAGGTGTATTTTTTTTTTCATGGAGCATAGAAAGAGCACAGGAAATCTGGCTCAAATATATATATCTATAAGCAAGAGAACAGCAGGAGAAAGGAACCCTAAACCTCAAACACAGTGGGAGGGAAGGCTTGAAATACTCCTAAAATAGACCAAATCCCTGACAGAAAAAACTCAAAGTCATAACCTGGCATGCAGCATTTGGATCAATTTCTGGATATTCTTGTTGATATCTGCTTGCTGTAGAGAGGAAAGCAATTCAGACCCCTAATCCAGGCAGATAAATAAGCCAACAAAATTAGGTGAGAGGAATCTGGGCCCAGCTTCCTGGAGAGTCCAAAGCCTGTTGTATTAATGACATTTGGAAAGGATGCTGATGTTCTGCTGCCAACCTGAAATCTGGTGAACCTTGACAGAAGCATTGTTACATAAAACTTTTGTATCAAGCCAGAGCCTCCTTTACCAAAACCACATATTTTTACCAAGAGGGGTTATAATAATGTAATATAGACATTGCACCTCAACTATTGACCTGTAGATCTCCTCCTGACCAAGACAGAACCAGTCAATGAGGTCAAAGGGGATGATTCATCTCCTTCTAAAGCAGGTGTGCAAAACAGGCCAGAAATTCGTGGTCAGATGAAAAATACCTACTTCCTTTAATTGGTTATAAAGTGAGTCTAGACAACCAGCTCTAGTTAAGATGTCTGGATGATAAATTTAGACGAGTTCAGACAATACTGATATCTAACCCTGGATATTTTTTAGTCCTTAATGTACTTATTTTCACTGCATTCCCCAAAAGTAAAGGATTGTTTTAACCCCTATTTTATCATAGGACAAGGGGAACTTTGGGTATTATCAGCAGTGATACTGTTGTGGAGGAGACCACAAAGGTCTCCTTGGCAACTGCACAAGGCCTTGGAGCAGCTTTCAGAGCCTGTGAAGCCCATGCTGGCACAGGTTCTCAGCTCTCAGCACCTGGGTGAGGTCAATCAAAGCCACCCTGGGTGTGTCTGTCACCACCACTGGTGCTGCAGGGAAGGTGGAGTCGAAAAAAAATTGCCCAAAGATGAAGAGTCACTGCTTTTCTTCATTTCTTTGAAAGCTTGGGGGTTGTCTGCAGGGGCTCTGTGAGGTCTACTCAAAACCCAAGGAACACACAGGGTCACCAATCTCACTTCGGAGCAGCTCAAACATCCTGAGGGTGCTCAGATGAGTTGAAGAGCTCCAGGACTGGAGGTGTTTCCAACCCAAACCACACCCTGTCAGTTTTAGGTGTCCCAGATGAACAGGGTGAAGGCCTGATGGCTAAAATACAGAAGAGTTCAAAAGGAGGACACAGAAAGGGGAAACTGCTCTCCTCCTCTTGGCTGGTTTCAATTTTCCCATCTCTGGGTGGGCTTCCAGAGCCCTGGGCTGTAGCACTGTTACTGAGAAACTGTGGTCTGGCAGCAAACAATCCTCTCTCATCACAGCTTTGTCCATGAAATACCCTCCACTGCAGCTTTGTGAGCACCAGCCTGGAAAATAGTTTTGTAATTGCCTCTTTGGTGCCTTTTCAGGGGAATCCTGAACCTGGAAATGTGGCTTTTCTATCAGAGCTCTTCTAGAAGGCAGAGATTGGGCAAATCAGAGCAGAGGATTTCTTTCTTTGGTTGTTTTCTCAGCTATCTGTGATCTGTGCTGCTGCCATGGTTGACATGGTGGTTTTAGGTCATAGCTTGGACTCAGTGATCTCAGACTGATTTCCAACCTAGTTGATGCTGCGATTCTGTGATTTAAGACAAGCAGGTGCAGATTTCTCAGGCAAGGTAAGGAGAAAGACACATTGGGTTTCTTCTAATTTTGAATTAATGATTTGTTTCAATATAAATAATAAAAGGTTTTTTTCAGTAGGGGTCACACAGAACCTAAAGAAACAAAGAATATGAGGGAATTGGAGAAAGAAGAGAGAACACCCAATGAAAGGGGAATTCAAGACAGCACTGCCAGGAAGAGCATGATCATCATGAATGATTTGGAGATGAGAATGAGAACAATATGGTAAACAACAGCGCAGAGGGTTTCTGGAAGAGCCTCTCATTATGAAGCAGTAGCTCCAACACCTCTCTGCCAGTTTCATGATGGGGTTTGGTCAGGTTATAAAATGAGCTGAATGACACAGTTATATGGAAGAGCAGAGTCAGGATGGACAGACATCATGATGGACTGCTGACCATCATCCCCTTCTCACCAAACTGACCTCCCTGGCTCATTGAACCCTCCTGGGAAAGCAGGAACACTGGAGAGCTGTGCCATGGTGTTGCACTTATCTGGAAGTTCATTACTTGCAAACTACCATGGTTCCACCTGGAGTGGCAGAGAGATCCTGGCTCCTAATTATGGATGGGAGGGAGGATATAATGCACACCCACAGGCAAATCCATGTGCCAGAGCCCATGCAAGGGGGGAGGCACCTGCCCTGAGAGACTCACACCTAGTCCTGGCCAATTACCACAGAATCACTGAATGGTTTGGGTTAGAAGAGACCTTAAAGTTCATCTCATTCTAGCTCCTTGACATGGACAGGGACACCTTCCACTGGACGAGGTTGCTCCAAGCCCCATCCAATTACTGGATCCATTATTTATGCTTCCAATCCAGGCAGTGGAGAGAGAGAGATAATTCCCCTGAGGATGGCACTTAGACATGTGGAATGGAACAGTCCTTGCTCCTCTGGGTACAAACCCAGCTTAACTGAAGGCTGGGCACCTCAGACAAGTGGTTTAAGTAACACATGAAGTGTCAGACCGCTGCCATAGGAAATTGTCCCATGAAGATCTGAGATGCAGAGGATGTTGCTTCTGGAATGCTCCTTTCTCCCCAGATGTCACCAAATGCTGAGATACTGTCAGAGAAAAATTTCCTCCTGTCTTCTGCAGTGAAATTTTGGTTTTTCTTTTCTGAGCAACCAGTGTGAAGAGATACTTACTCAGCCAATGAAGCCAGATTAGATTTATCATTTGTGCTTCAAGCCAACCAAGTCAAAAAGAGCCACCTGGAGATAAAGATGTGAGTCTAAACAAGCAGCTGGCTTTTGTGATATCCTGTTTGAGACAGGATTAAAAAAATAACAAAAATGCTGTCTTACTGTACGGCTGAGGTCATTCCTAACGGACTGGCACATGGAAATGGGATCTGCACTTCCAAGGGTGAGGGCAAAGCATTTTTTAATGACAGAATAATTAAGTGCAATTAGTATGTAACCAGAGTGTAAGCAGAAATGGTTAAGGTCAAATTTCTATCTTGTACTTGAACTCAGAAACAAAATGCTAGGTTAACTTTAGGTAAGAAAAGAAAAAACTGGCTGTGGCTGCTGTAATAATGTGTTAAAAGACACCAAAAAAGGCTGCTGCACAGTGGAAAAGTAAAAGAAAAAGAGAATGAAAAATATCAACTATCAAACATGGTTGTTAATCTCTGGAAGAGCAGCCTCCTCTCTTTATTTATTAAGCATTCCTAGAGTCAGGAGCATGCCCCAGAGTCAGCATTAGCACATTTATGACCTGAAATTGCCAGCAGTGGTCTGTAACAGCCCAAGGATGCTCCAGGCTGTGGTTAGAGCTCCAAAAGGAGTCTTGGGAACACAAATTATCAGCCTCACTTCTGTGGAACTTGAGTTGCTTGAGAGGACCAAAATTATCCCTGCTCTGAGCAGAGAGCTGGGTGCCTGTGTTGACCCTGGGTCTGTCTTTTTTTTTGCACATAAGTCCTCTTTGAGAATTACCTTTTTCAGCTCTTTCTGCTTTGTGTACAGTGAATAATCACAGTTTCTGAGCATGTGGTCGAATCAGGTTTGCCAACATTATTTGTGCCTACAGAGTGTGGGCACTGCTTTGGAACAGTCAAGAAAAAGGATTTGGATAATGGAATGAAAGCAAATCAGTGGGTGACAGTTCTTCTCTTCTGACAGCATCACCTAACCAGGGACTTGTCAAACCTTTAGATCATATTAAATAAAAAATACTGTTACAAACCTCTCTTCCCTCTCCTCCACAGCAGAATAATAAAAATAACGAAAGAGATGGAGAGAAGGATGAAAACATTTAGAGAAGGTTTTCTCTTGACAAGATAAACATCAACTTTGTACTGCTCTTATCTGTGCTAGACACTGGCTAATTCCTTGCAGCCATCAACTAGAAATGAGCTGAGAAAAGAGCCTTGAGCAACATCAAAAACCAGATTTTGGAAGAAATGTCATGTGTCATTAGCAGAGAGGAAGAAGTTTTGATCCATGTACACAGAACAAAGAGGCCCATTCACCTGGGGCTTTTTGACATAATAATACTAAAACATAATAGTTATGTAGGTGTATGATAAAAAGAGCAGGAATAAATGAGCTGCCATGGTAATGGAAGCTGGGATTAAGACTATTGGGATCCTCTGTCCCCAGGGGACAGAGGAAGTGTTCCTCACCAGGAAGTGTTGACAAGACAGCAGGTCCTCTCTGTCTGTAGAATAATCACAGAATACCAGAATGGTTTGGGTTGGAAGGACCTTAAAAATCATCTCATTCCACACTCCTGACACCAGCAGGGACACCTCCCACTATCCCAGGTTGCTCCAAACCCCATCCAACCTGGCCTTGGACACTTCTAGGGATCCAGGGCAGCCACAGCTTCTCTGGGCAACCTGTGCCAGGGCCTCAGCACCCTCACAGGGAAGAATTTCATCCTAATATCCGATTTGTGTATTCATGGTGTTCAGTAGTCCGTGACTGATTAAGTTCTTGCTTTGCCCAAATGCCACTTTTTATTCCCAGAAATCCTGATAAGAAGGTAAATTAATTAAACGAGCAAGATTTACATAGATCTCGATGGGCTTTTAAACAGAATGATTTTCTTTTTTTCTCTGAAAACAGGTTGCAGTGGTGAATTCAACAACTTCCACCTCCATTTAAGCACCTTTTGTGCTGTGTTTCTGATCCTTGTGCTGCAGTTGGAGATGACTGGAGAGTAACTTTGGACTTTAAATAACTTCGAACAGCAGTGCAAACTGTGGAAGGTTGATGAAGATTGAATCCATCTTTTTGCAAGCTAGAGATGAACAAGAGGGACTTCCAAGCAATGTACAGATCAGCAAAATAGATCTTTAAATTCCAAGGCACTGGTCCCGCTGAGCCTGACTCTGCAGTGAAATTCACTTCCATGAGATTTTTGAAGTCCTGGCCTCTCCCTCTGTCCAGCAGAGACTTAGTAAGGCCTAAAGGTATTGGCAACACCTCATTGAAAAGAGACAACTAAAATAGTTCTGTTGAAGTCTGCCCTCATTTGTGTGAATCACTACCTATAAATGAAGCTGAAGGTGATAAGCTCAGCTGGTTATGTGCATGTATTAGGTGTTTAAGATTTTGGGGGGAAAAATCCCATCCATTTCTTAACAGAACTTAAATAAATACAAGGTGATGCCTTAAATGGTAATTTAGAAGTTTTCCAAAGGTTCAGGGTGTCCCCCCGGGAGGAGGGATGGCAAATGCTGTATTTAATAATAAATGCTATGAAGCAGCTGTTGGTCAAACCTCTCCAGGTCCTTGGAAGGATCAAGCACAGAATGATTTGAAACAAAGACACAGAGTGGCCTAAGCACAGAGACCCCTGGGCTGACACACCTGTGGATCTCCAGGTGAGGAATTCTAATGCTCCCAGAGAGACAGGGGTGTCTTCATCCATGTTTTTAATAGATAAACTCCAGCACTAAGCAGCTGCACCTGTGCCCTACCCTGCTGGTGTGGCTTTGCAGGGCTCCCACAGCCCCAAACCCCTCAGGCCAAGGGTGCTCATGTTACCATCACACAAAATATTGAGCTGAACATCCCCAGGAAGATGCCATTATCAGCAGTTAATCCTGCCCAGGTCAGCAAGGGATGTAGCCAAAACAACCTGCAAGGCTCAAAGGAAACAAAACCAAAGCTTGGGTAGAATGTTGGGTTTTGTTTCAACAGGTATCCTACATCACACTACTATTAATGTAATATTGTTATGGGGTTGTTTTTCTGCCTAAAAAAATCATCCTGCTTAATTGGGTTTCAATTCCCTTTTTTTTTTTTTTTTTTTTTTCCGGTTGTTGTTTTTCCCCAGGGTCTTTGGCAGAAATTCTTTACAAGCTGGGGGTACTTTCACAGCACCTGCCAGCCTGAGATCTCAATGTTAATTTCTAAGACTACAGCAGTGCAATTTGGTTATCATATATAACAGTTTGAGAAGCTACAACAATTCCGACAAGGCATAAAGATCTGCCACACATTTTTGTGTGGAAATAAATGCTGCTCCTTTCTTCTGGGCCACAAAGGACCAGAACTACCCACAGCAGAGGGAGTCCATGGGTGCACCCAGTCCACCTCAAGCCCCTGTGGTTTTTTGGGTGGAGTCACCCTTACATCCGCAACAGTGTAATGACAAGGAAAATGGGATGGGAAAGGACCCTCAGAGTAGATGGAATTGAACTTTAGCCCTCTACTCCACCTCCATATTCATATTTATTCAGACATTTTAAGGAATGTTTAATAGATGCCCTTTGGGGTCGGGATGAATAATGTGGAGCCTGGCTGGGCTGATGGGCAGGGGGATGATGAGTAACCATTCCAGAGGTGACTCATAGCTGGCAGTTCTAATGAACAGCCTCCCAAGATGATCAGATCAAAGGAAGCCTCTTTGAGCTTAATAGATTTTGAGAGACAGATGGTGCTTGGCTAAAGGGTCAAGAGAAAAAAAAATGAAACATATTTATCCCTGCCTCACACCTTGTTGTGAGAATAATTTACAGTGGCATCTGATCTATTCCTCTGTGATGATGTTTTCTCTCCAAGCCAGCTAACTGCTTTCCATTTTAAATGTCATTTCATAGATGTTTATTGATATTCGTCACTGAATCTGAGTCCTGAGCTAAGAATTCAGGGTCTTAAAAGGATGTTTTCAGACTCAGGTCTGGCTGGTTATATATCCATCTAGGATATGGATAGAAATGAAGGACAAGCATTTTATTATGGACACAGAAGTCATGAATTATAGAAAAATTAAGGTTGGAAGGGACATCAGAAGGCCTCTGGTCCCATGCCATGATCAGAGCACATCCAGCACAAAGGTTTTATCCAGTTTTGAGATTATGTCAGGGTCTTATCAAGTCATTTTAGCACAAACAAGGACAGAGATTTCAGAACACCTTTGAGGTTTTCTTCCAGTGCTTAAAGATCCTCACTATTACATTTTTTCTTCCCTGTTTAATCAGGATTTGCCTTGTTCCCTTCACTCAGTTTCAGAGTGGAGCTTCTCTTCCCTGAGCAGCCCCTCATCAAGCACCATCCCTTTACAGATGTGGGTTGTTCTCAAACACTGTCACCTCCATTCCCAGCTCTGTGTTGGGATCTCCCATCATGGCTGGTGAGGTTTCTAAGGATCACAGAACTCCCTGAAGGATCTGGTGGTAACTGGAAATTGCATGAAGCACCCAGTAATGAGGATAAATGATCCTGGAGGCAGAGATTCTTATTCCTCCATCATCCTCTTGTTCCCATCACCATTGCTGAGGTAGCAGGAGTGGAGCCAACTCTATTTGAGATATGAAACACTATAAAAGCACTCTTTCCTCTCTCTGAAATACTTTAGTTTGTCTCAGGAGAAAACCATCACTGTTAAGAAGGTCTGGCTAAAAGGTAGACACGACACCAGGAAGGAAACTGGATGGAAACTTTGTCTGGAATGAGTCAAAGGTAGAAGAGAAATGCTGGGAGTGCTACACCCATCTTCCCCTGAGCAGAAGGTGCACATTAAAGAACTGAAATGAAAAACTGACCTGCAGTGAAAATTCTCCAGCAGGAGTTGAGTGGGGATGCACTTCTCCAGTGCAGTTTCAAGGCATTCACAGACTCACACAATCATTGCATGGCCTGGCTTGGAAGTCACCAAGGCTTGAATTAATGGATAGAAATCCCACCTCTACCATGGGCACCTTCCACTATCCCAGGTTGCCCCAGCCTGGCCTTGGACACTTCCAGGGATCCAGGGGCAGCCACAGCTTCTCTGGGCACCCTGTACCAGGGCCTCACCACCCTCACAAAGAATAATTTCTTCCCAATGTCCAATCCAAACCTGCACTCTCTCAATTTGAACCCTAACCCTAACCCTTGTCCTGTCACTACATGCTCTTGCGAAGTCTGTCTATCCTTATTCCAAAAAACTACATCCTAAACATTTTTTTTTTTTTTTAGTCCAGTGTTATCTGAAATTAAATTCAGTCTTGTGATTAGTAAGTTGACTGAAAATAATTTGGAGGAGCATTTTGTTTTTTTGTAGTCATTGAAAAAGAAGTTCACAAGCTGCGTTGTTCACTCTTCTGAAGTGGCATCCAACATAAATGCATACAGATTTTTCATTATGCCAGTTTTCATAACATCTCAAATTCTCAGAAATCTCTCCTTGTCAATTTTCTTTGAAGTCCAGAGATGCTCTTTTCCACTTGAATTAAATGAAATTTGCATATTTTAGCCCTCTAGTGTTTCTGTATGTCCAAAACCAGATAAGTCTTTTTCATAAAGTCTCTAAACAAATTAATGAGTCAAGTGCCAGCAGCCCCTTGTGTCCATCCGTGGCACACACACTTCATTCAAAACAGCTTCAGAACTTTTCAGAAGCAATAAAACATAAAAAGCTGTAAACTTTTAATTTAAACTGCTTCTCCTCCGTGGATTTACTGCAGTAATTTGTGTCTAAAGTGCTGGCTTGGAAAGAGGGAAGGGAACAGAGCTGGGGAAGGGTCTGGAGCACAAATGTGATGAGGAGCAGCTGAGGGAGCTGAGAAAGGGGCTCAGCCTGGAGAAAAGGAGGCTCGGGGGGGAACTCTTAGCTCTGCACAAGTCCCTGATAGGAGGAGACAACCAGGGGGAAATTGGGCTCTGCTCCTACCTCAGAAATAATAGGACAAGAGGAAATGGCCTCAAATTGCAGCAGGGGAGGTTTAAATTGGATATTTGGAACAATTTCTTCACTGAAAGGGTGGTCAGGCATTTAAAGGGGCTGACAAAGAAAGTGCTGGAATCCCCATCCTTGGTTGTGTTCCAAAACTGTAGATGAGAGCATGGTTCAGCGCAGGGCTTGGCAGTGTGTGGTTAATGGTTGAACTTGATGATTTTAGATTGGTTCTTTGATTTTCTGATTTTTTATCTCCAGCTGAGGGGCCTGACACACCCTCTCTCACGGCAGCCAAGAGAGCTAGTCCAGGAGTTTTGTGAAACACTGTGTTCTGTGGAAAAGAGGGCAAGGGAGGTGACTGCATGCCCAGGGCAAATATCCACTCAAAAAAGAAAGAAATAAACTCATCCCCTTTAAAATTCTTTGCAAATGGACTACAGTTTAATGGCTTCACTTTTCCCCTTCAGTGATGCCACATCTATGAGACCAAATCACTGAAAATCAGGACATTTTCTGGTGGTATCAGGTGTTACCAAGGTGTCACTTTTGGTTAGATCTCAAGGTATGTTTGTTTAAATCAATGGAAGTTGCAGAGGAAAAACCTCTCAGCTGTTTCATTTTCCAAACTTCAAAGACAGAACTCGAAGGGACAAAAACTGCATGTAAGAAAACCCCAGAATCCCAAAATATCTCAGTTTGGAAGGGATCCATGAGGATCATTGAGTCCAAGCCTTGCCAGCTCTGTAGGCAAACTCTTCTTTGGAACAGCCTCTCACATCCTGAGTGTTTTTAAGATGTTGATTTTGATCAACATCTTTTAGTTGTAGAGAGGTTTTGAAGCTACACAGACTGCAATGCTCAGATATTGTGGGAAGTGGACCAAGGGATACAGCATAAAGCTACCAGAGCCAGCAGAATTTTCCTCTTTATTTTCAGTTCACACAGGTTTGTCAGCACACAGAGTTCCATTTCCTGTGATTCTATCAAAATGCAGCCTTAAGTAATTATTTCTGCCATTTGCTCAGATTCCAGTAACTGCTATTAACACATCCCCTGTACCCAAACCAAGTGATTTTCACATCAGATTGAGAAATAGTCTCAACATTTACTAAATCTCTCTGCAAAATCTCTATGTGCACTTTAAAATACAGGCAGTAAATTCATTGCACAATTTCCTTCCCTCATAAAGGGCTGGGGTTAATTGTAGCCTCTCCTTCTTCTGAGAACATTAAAATCCAGCACAACTGTGCAAAGGCTGCATCCCATTCCAGCCCTGAAAGGAATTTTGCATGGCTCCCTCAGTGGCTGCTGGAAACAACACCACCCCTGCTCCTATATTTCTTATTATTCTCCTTCTTCCTCAAAAATACTTCCTGATGAGAAAACTCAGTGAAATCACACACTGAGCCTCAGGTAAAAAACCCAAATCAGGGGTTTTAATGTGGTTACTTAGGGAGTAGAATATCCATATAGCCATTCTTTCACACCTGAGGAACCCACAGTGGTGTTTCCTCTGTCTTCCCCCGAATAGCAGCTTTTAGTCCCACAGCAAAAGGAAACACATAAATTGTGAAGGGACAAGTCTCCTGGACATGAAGCACTCATTGAACATCTCATGAAAGATATTTTGGAGGTTTTTTTTGAGGGCAATCCATAATTTTTGAGCTCTGCTACACACACAGTTACTGGCAGTTTGTAAATACTCAGCGGGATGTGTATCAAATATGGGGTGGCAGAGATGCAGTTGAGATCACAGCATTATTAAAGCTTAAATTGATGGATTTTCCAGGCTTTTTGCTTGTGTCATCATTTGGAGCAAGCCTGGCTCTGTGGGGGATGAGTAACCTGACAAAGATCATTTCTTGCATTTAAAGAACCCAGCTCTGCTCTAACTGGAAAACCTGAAGTATTTAAAACCTTCTGAGACAGTAACTTATCAGCCCATCCACCACAGAGACAGGAACATTAGCCTCACTGAGGAGATAATAACAAAGCTTCAGTGATATCTATGAAACTTTCAGGCTACTCCTCAGAGTTTATTTTTCCCTTTTTGAGCAAAATCTGGCACCTCATGGGGATTGAGTGGCATTGTCTTCATCACCACTCCTAGTGGAGATGCCTGGCTGGGAGCAGCTCAGCTTTTATTTAAAATAGTGTACTCTAAGATGCAAATTTGTGCTCTGGACAGTGTGATAACACACTCAGAAAGCTCTGAATATTCACTGAGTTTGCTGCTTTCTTCACTGCTGTGCAAAGGTGAGGCCAGCACAGAACAAGCAATTTTATCATTTAAAACTTTTATGATGTTCCAAAAAAACCTTCTCACAGTACATTAAGATGAGCCCAAAGTTTTTTTTCCACAGTCTTGAATTAGACAATATTGTAATATTTGGGGGGGGTTGGACTTATGTGGTACCTCAAAGAAGCAGTCAGAGAGTTGTTATAATTTAGTTAGTCAAGTGGAAGTTGCACATTAGATGTCAAAAAATGCTTCAGGGAAGCATTTCCTTCCCAAATTCAGCTTTTGTGGGTGCCCACATGCCAGCAGGGTGTCTGGGCATGCAGTGGAGAGCCAGCCCAGACTGCTAGCAAAGACTGGAGCTGCTCAGGTGAGCAGATGGAGGTGTCTCTTGTAGCCTAAGCTGAGGAAAAGATTAAAAAGCAAAAAGGTTGTATTGACTGGCTTGAATTACTGACACGGAGCCATTTGAGAAGCCCCATTGAATCCCACCTGGTTTTCCCACTTCCCAGCCAGATGTGAATCTTCTCCAGATGCTCTATGAGCTTTAAGAACAACACAGATACCTCAGATCCTCTGCAGCCTCCCCAGCAGCACCAGATATCTGAGCTTAGGGAAATGAATCGACATCCCAAGCTGGGTGTCTCAACCTTGGAGTGACCCCTCAGAAATGCCCGTTCCCACAGTGACAGCAGTATGACACAGCTGGAAAATCACTTCTGGGATCATTCCAGATTTTGTAATATTTTATTATCAAGGCCTAGAAGTGCATGAGGTGAGTAATCCTCCTTTGACAGGCTCTGATTATGTCTGAACTCATCAAAGCTACAGGAGATGGGAAGTTGGCTCATGGCTTTGGACAGACAGCTTCAGACTGCTGGAGGGAAGGGGATACTTGGATATTTTTCCCAGTTAAAAGGGCTGAAAGAATGCCAGAACAGCCAAAAGAGCGAAAACCTGCTGTGAACAGCCAACAGCTCCAAGTCTGAGTGCCACAAAAAGGATGTGGGGTGACACAAAGTCCTGACTGGCTCTGAGATCACATAAGCCTGGGCTCCAGCCCCTGATGGTCACTGGGACACAAGTGATAATAAAAAAAGGAAAAAAGACATTTTAAAAGCCTCCTGTATACAGGAAGATTCACCTTCTGCTTTAACAGTGCACACCTGATGAATGTGACAAATGGAATCACAGAATATCCNTTTAAGAGGCAAATGAAATGGTGACAATTTATGGAAGGAAAGTTGGAAAGAGAACTGAGAACTTTGCTGCCAGGATATAAAAGTGGCATGTGCTTAACGTGAGAAAACTGAGCTGCTTCTTGTTAACATCACCTCAGAATTAATGAGGAAGAGGGAAAGTTATTAATGTAAAATAAAACAAAAGAAATACAATTTAAAAAAAATTAAAATATAATATTTAAAATAAAATACTGCTGTTTTGCAGCCATGCCCATTCTTTCTCATAGCCCACAATGAAATTAAGAAGCAGCACAAACTAAGTTTATACCAATATAGCAGGAATAATGAAATATGGAATTAATTTCTGCAGAGACTAAAATTTTAGCTGGACAAAGATGACACACTTCAATGCAGGTCAATGAGACACTGACAATGTAAGCAGGGGAAAAGATTGAAATCTCTCATACTTTGGGGTGGAAATCAAACACTGAGGGATATTAGTGAAGCATTTCTTGCTTGAGTAGTAGTACCTTATATTAATTCTGATTTAATCTGTTTTCAACTCTCTTTTCTGAATGCAACAGGCACTGATCACTCAGAGATAATGACCCACATGGACAAACTCACTCAGCTCTGCATGGCACTATAGAAATGGGTCACCTGCAGCAGATCCTTACCAAGAGCCCAACTCAGAAGTAATTAGCTATGCCCAGAAATCATATTTTTAATTAATGAGAAACTTCAAAGAAGTCTTAAGATGAAGAACAGAAATTTTATAAATCTGCCAAAACTTCTTTCCCTCTGCTCCGATCTCACAAGTAATAGTCTGAAACTGATAAACTTTTGAGGACAAAGGCTGGGAAATCCGGGTGCACATTAAGAGCCTTCTACAAGAGAATGCTGGGACTGTGACCCCCAGTAAAAACATCTCAGGCCTCTGTAATCAGACACTCAAACAAATCCCATCTCCCAAGGGTGAATTACTTACCTCACCATTCAAGAAGCAGTAAAATACTGACACGAAGAAGCCCTGGAAAGAAGAGAAAGCAGTCAATTATTAGGGAAACATTTTAACACTTGCACTGACAGAGGGGACTGTCCCTGCAGCTGGGCTACAACATCTCTACTGCAGTGATGCAATCCCTACACCTCCAGCAGGTGCTTCCAAATAGGCAAAGAGTTTAAATAGGGAAACATGTTAAGAAGTTTAGCTGGAAAGTTCTGTGGATTTCTCTTCGTAATTGGCTCAGAGCCAGCCCAGAAGTGTAGATTGTAACTGGAAATATAACTCAAAGACTGTTGTTTCACTCCTTGGGCCAAGGGCCAACAAGCCCACCTAGGCTGTTCAGTACTAAAGAGAGAACAAAGGAACTTCAGGCTTTTTCAAGGTGCTGTAGCAACCAAGGAGTTTGTCTCTGTGCTGTGCTCAGCTTTGTTGTTTTGCTTTCTGTATTATTTTCCATCCTTATTAAACCCTTTTGATTTTTCAAGGCACTCTCCATCAGCCATCTCGCTCATTATTACTCTACAGCATCCAATCTCTGAGACCCCTCAGAGGACCTGTCCCATGGCTGGCAGCTCTGGGGGTGTTAAATGGCTTTAGATGGTGTCATGAGGGCAAGTGCATCATCAGATAGCTTAAATTCACACGAGCTCAAAGGCTCTGTGGAATCTGCTGTGACTAAACCCCTGTAATGACTGCAAAGGTTGGAATTCCTCTGTGTGGAATTCTGCCCGTTTTGTTTTTCAGGGCTCTAATTATTTATCACCATTAAGGAGAGACTCTCTGTGCTTTCTTTCTCTCACACATCTTCATAGAACTAATGAGCAATGAAGCTTTTGTTTGAGACACTGAGAAACAGCAGATTAAAAAATACAGTCAATTTTAGGGAATGAAAACTGTGGAATTATTTCACAGGTAAAGGCTAACGTTCCTTCCTTCACAGGGTAAAAGGGACATTTTTTATTTTGGATATTCAGCTGTGATTTCTAGTGGGATGGAATCAGTAAAAACAGTAACCCAGCCTTTGGTTTGGTGTATGTTTGTATCGATATTCTGGGTTCTAGAGCATTTATTCCTGCACACAGGAGGAAAAAATATCAATGTCAAACAAATTCCCACCCTGATTCAAGAGGTAAAGCTGCAGGACACACTTGGGCAGAAATGAGTGACTAAACATCCTTCAGGGTCTTCAGCTGCTTTTGGGTTTGTGTCATATTCACAGAGTTGGGGCAATTCCACATCTCCATCCTGCCAGAACTCCAGGTAAATTCAGGGGAGCGGGGAGATGGGGCTGATGGCTCAGGGAATGCACCAGAGCAGGCTGGGCAACACAGCTCAAGTGTGTCTGAAACACTGTCCCTTTCCTCCCATTAAATTCCTGAGTTCCACCAAAAGTTTGTTCAGTGATCCATCCCTTGAGACATCAATGATCTTTGAAGGCAAAATATTAGGAATTTCTCTGAATGTGGCTGGTTTTGTTGTCTTCCAATGAACTGTTTGCTTCAACCTTCTTTTAAACCAATTGGTTCTAAACTTATACTCACCATGTCTTTTTTTCTGAATCAGAGAAAACAGTTAAAATAAATTCCTGATGTCCCTTTAAAAAATCACCATTTTACATAACTTCTTATATTAATTAAAATTGGGCTGTTGGCTGCACAGAATAGCACATAAACTTGTCTGGAGACTCTTACAAGCTGGATAGAACAGCAAGTCTAACAGGTAGGAGCTGTTTCCCTTTGGTTTAGCAACACCGAGTCCAAGTCTCAGCCCAGTGTGTGCTCTGGGAACAGAGAGGCACCTCGGGAGGGGGATCCTTCATCTTCTCTCAGGCAGTGGAATGAAACATCTCTCTCTCTACTGATTTTATGTGAGGAGCTGAACGAAGTGCTGAGGTAGGGGAGATGAATCCCTCCAGTCCACACCTGAGAGGGTTTTCCCCTCCACATGGCACACTTGTACATCTATAACTCATGTGTGAACTAAGCTGAGCTATTTGCAACTAATATTTCTATCACAGACTTCATTGCCAGAAGTTTCAGGGCTGAAAAGCACCAAGGATCCTTTCAGCTGATCCAGCTCTAAGCCTGCTCTCTTACCTGAAAAGACTGCAGGAAGGAATTGAAATAGATGAAAACGATCTGGGAAATGTCATCCTCGCCAGGGTTGACAAAGAAAAGCATGTAGGTGATGCCAAGCAGAGGCAGCAGAACCAACGTGGCCTTGACTGCCTTCCTGTGGGCAGGGAACAGAAAACAAGTGAGCACAGGGAGGAACAACCGTGTTGGGAGTGGAAAGGAAGAGCATGGAAAGAGTGACAGCCTCTGATCAGTGACTGTCCACTTGGGGAAAGTGTCCTGGGAAAGCCTTTGAATCCTGCTGTTCCCCCTCTCAATACTCTGAACTCCAGGGGGTGAATGGGAGCCTTATTTATATCCCTCTCTTTCACTTCCTTCCTCCTTTTCTCTCCTATCAGTGAGGATTGAAGCCCTCAGATTCTCTCTCTGCAGGTTTGGTGAGTGATTTCTCACACCTCAGGGAGGTGTGATCAGTGCCCAGCTCAGCTGAGACCACTCTGTGCCCACCATGGGATTTTTGTCTGCAGTGGAAACACTTTCTGCAACACCTGCCCACCCAACTCAGCTCCTCAGGGCTTTTCTTAGGAATCACAAATCACAAAGGAAGCATCAGTGATTAACAGAATGATTAGGGCCTAATCCTTATTCTTGGGGCTGTAACAGTGTCTTGGGGTGTCAGCAAGTCACTGTACTCAACACTGTGCAAACACAAAGGCTGAAACTTGGCCAAGTCTGTATAAATCTCTAAATAAAGCCAGAACAGGTCGATAAAGACAGGAAGGGGACAACAAAACCTCTGCCAGTGTCAGGATAAAGTGACAGCCTTAACCAACCAGCTGGCACACGATTGAAAACCTGCTTAGCAAAGGGTTGCACTGCTCTGCTTTAGAGCATCAAGGCTCACCCCAGGCTTTGCTGGAATTCTAAAGGTTTCCATTTAGGCTGTGGAAAAGACAATTCCCTCAGAGAGCCTGCAAGGATAAGATCACTGTCATCTGTTCAGGAACAATGGCAGCTGCTGTAGATTGATTCACTCTCGTGTGTCTAATGCTCCCCTGCAAGCTGCAGAAGGGATAAAAATGTTCTGAGCTTTGAATCAGGGCTTTTTCAGGCCAGTTTTAGTTTTATGGCATGAGGTTTGAGCAAGAAAAAGGGGTTATTTTCCCCTTCATTTCTCAGGAAATGTGTAGAGAAGGGTCTGAACATCAGACATTGCACTGACTTCACCGACAAAACCCTGACACAGGAGTAAAAGGAAGGAATCAGGCAAAACAACAAAGCCCATTACTGCAGCAAAACTGCCTTCCAAGTCAAGACCAGCCTGATCTGAGGACATCAAGATGCAACTCATCTTGAGATGCTGATATTTATCCAGAAATGAGTTAGAGTGACTGATCCCACTCCACAAAAGCTGTGCCATTTCCTACTGCAAGGACCTGTTAGTCTGTAAGTCCTCCAAATATCCTGCAAGATACTCCAAATGACAAGAGAAGGGCACTTAGCACCTCCTGGTGTCTGAGGAATTGCTTTCACACTGTTAAGGCTGATCTAAGCCCACACTGGTGTCTGAAGGGGCCAGGCCACCTTCCACCCTGACTTTTCCTTTCTGCCAGCCCACTGCTTGGGGGGTTTTGCTGGGTTTGGGAACTGATTTACCTGAGAAGTCAAACCCAAATGAAGGCACTGATTAGTTGAGGATCAGTTCTGTGATGCAGCCAGTGAGGGGTTACACTGATTCTGGCACCAGCTGAAAGGAAGGGGCACAATCATCCCTCATTCCCCTCCCCTACATTTGAAATGGGGCATTAAATCCCTGTATGCACAAATTAATCACAGAATCCCAGAAAGGTTTGGGTTGGAAGGTTAAAGATCAACCAGTTTTCAGCCCTGCCATGGGCATGGACACCTTCCACTATCCCAGGCTGCTCCAAGACCCATCCAGCCTGGCCTTGGAGACTTCCAGGGATGCAGGGGCAGCCACAGCTTCTCTGCGCCAGGGTCTCCCCACCCTCACGGGGAAGAATTTCTTCCTGATATCCATCCAAACCTGTCCTCTGTCAGTGTGAAGCCATTTCCCTTTGTCCTGTCACTCCAGATCTTTGTAAACGGTCTCTCCATCTTATTGCAAGCTCCCTTCAGGCCAAAATGAGGTCACCCCAAAACCTTTTCCAGGCTGAACAATCCCAATTCTCCCATCCTGTCCCCACAGCAGAGCTGCTCCATCCCTCTGACCATCCTGGTGCCTCCTCTGGACTGACTCCAGCAGCTCCAGGTCCTTCCTGTGCTGGGGATCAGCACTTGCTCTATATCCACTTGTGTACATATAGAAATTGATAAATATTTCCTCACAGGAGATCAAATCCTTCAGATTTCATGGAAGGGAGGGGATCCCATGTGTGTGCTGGGGCATGTGCAGCCTTGAAGTGAAATGAATGGACAGAAAAAATGCAGGCAGGCTTTTCTGGAGATCCTGCACAGATAAATAAATACTATGGGCAGATGAATAAATAAATTTATGAGCTCCATCAACAGTGGCACCTGAAAAGGCAAAGCTGGGACAAGGACAGGACAATCAAAGCAGAGCTTTGTCAGCAGGAATCTCAAGCTGACTTACCTGTACTGGATTGTTTCTGAAGTGGTCGAAGCTCTCAGCTTTGTCATTAAAATCCTCACTATGTTAAACAAAAACACAAAATTTATCTGGAAAAGAAGGGAGAGAGAGAGGAAAAAAATGCAACCTGTCAGTAAAATAATAGCTTACAGGGTGTGATACACCCTAAAAGGCACCTTTTACAGTTTCAATCTGACTCAAAGCAGCCTTTTGGCTTTACCATTGATTGCAACAGATTCAGAAGTTTACTAGAAATATCAGATTATATAGCAAACATCCAGCAGCTCTTAATGTTTCCAAAACAGCAGTGAAAATGGAGTATACCATTATTGCCCTAAGCTTCTTTTTACTCCCTTTTTTCTTTTTCTGGGTGCAATGAGGAACTAAAGGTGAGGTGGATGAGTTTGCCACTCCCCTTTTCAATCTGCTGAGCTGGGTAATTATTATTTGTTCTGCAGCCTCACCACTGAGAATTGCTATTTGCTCTAATTACTCTTGTAGCATCTGCTAGCAAGTTTCTTGCATAGAGCAACCAGGAAATTAAAAGGAAAACCAAACTGAAGAGAAGAACTGATTTGTAGACTGTCATCAGTGGAAGGATTTGGCTCTGAGGAGCAGCTTTGGAGCTGCTTTCAGAGCACAAAGCAGGGCAGCTTATAAAACATGGGGTCTGTCCCAAAGCTGTCAGAACTACACAACTGCTGAGGTCCCAGCACAGCTTGTGAGAAAACATTCACTTCACACACAATTCCAGAGTCCTGGAGCTCCTGGCATTTTTCAGCCCCGTGAATGGAACAATTCTGTGATTGACATGAATATTTACAAACACCACAGCCGAGCTGACACCTGAAAGGTGTTCTCAAAATATGCTCCTTTTTCCCCCCCGTGTTGTGGGGTATATTTCAATGTTTTTACATATCTTGGCATCCATCAGAGCATTCCCTGTACCTCCTGCTACATGGCTCAGAACAAATGGAGCAATAAAACACCTGAGCTGACACTGGGAGAACTGGCAGCACTGGGAATTATGTAAACACACTACGTGAGATACAAAAATGCTGTTCTATGAGTTAACACAGCATTTTTGGAGGTAATTTCCTTACAGAGCAGGGCCCTGGGGAGTACCAGAAGTAAATAAAACAATGCAGATTGTGTGTTTGTTCTGCTCAGAATTGGTTTTGTCATATTAAGAGCTTGAAGTCAACTGGTTCACGCTTTATTTATCAGAGACAAAACCAGCTCCAGATCTGTGGTTTGAGTTGAATCTTAAACAATATGCTCCTTTTTCTGCACTGCTCTCCAGTAACAGAAAAAGAAATGTTCAAGTGGCCTCTGCTCAGAGGAAGGTGAATGGAGGTGTTCTTCACCCACAGGAAGAAAACTGAAATTCTGCTGCTAAATATTGAGGTTCTCTGTCAGCTCAGAGTCATGTTTGGGTTATTTCTTACCAAGGATGCAAAAAAGGCACCAATCCAAAAATGTGCCGGTTTTGCAATTGTAATGAGAAGAGCCAGACTGATTTATAGATTCCCAGGTAAGAACAAATTCCATGTATTAGTCAGACTGATCAATGGCAGAGAAAATTCCAAATATCAGTTGGACTGATCAATGGCATTTATTGTGATGAACTGGGAAAGACATTTCAAGTTTCATGAGTCCTACTTCAACGTGACAGCATCCTGCCATCTGAACTGGAAATTCAAATTGCCACAGCCTGCATCAGAAAATTGGGGATTCTGGCCTTTTCTGAAATTCCATTGTAGATGTGTGATTCATCAGTCCAGAATAATTGCTAGCTGAAAAATCTGGGAGTTATTTCACCAGAAACACTCTCATTCTAATAAAGTCTGGTTTTAATTCTCCCAGTTGAGCTGCCCAAGCCCAGAGCAGAGCAGCACCTGAGGCACCCCAGCATCCCTGAAGTCTGTGAGTGGCACTGGCACAGGTGACAAAAAGCTGGTGAGAGACCTCAACTCTCTCCAGGAGCAGTAGAAAGATTTATCAGTGCTGACTTTAAACTGCCCAGGTGTCAGAGAAAACCCTGCCAGGACATTGTTTCTGATCACATTTTCTAGGAGAAGGTAACAGCAGCATTGGCCACTCAAACTAAAT
Source organism: Sterrhoptilus dennistouni (assembly GCA_013397095.1). NCBI lineage: Eukaryota > Metazoa > Chordata > Aves > Passeriformes > Zosteropidae > Sterrhoptilus > Sterrhoptilus dennistouni. Next base: position 240,218 of record VWZU01007428.1, on the reverse strand, counting down.
CCTCCTCCTGACTAATCTCAGTCTGAACTTCAGAGTGACTTTCACTCAGTCTTCTTTTACCAGTCTGCCTTTACCTGCAAACCAGAGAATTGGGGTTTTTTTTTATAGGCTGGTGAATGGGACAGGTGGAAGGAGAGTATCCTCAGTTGGAGGGAAGGTACTGGAAAAATGAGTCTCATGTACGTGCCCAAGGGGTGATGGCTTGGATGCAGAGGACCATCAAGACAGGAGAATCCTCTGGCGTTTTCAGTGCATAAAGGGAAGTTAGAAAAATAATTCACAGCTTCTTCTGTGGTTGTGAATCTCCTTTAGAAGGTGTGAAGCTCTTTCAAGGCTTGGTTTTCCACTTTATCTTAAGTTTCTCTAAGCTGCTGCTGCAGCAGGACAGGACATGAGTGCAGCCCTACACACACAGCTCCTGCTGCTGGCTTTATCCCAAAGTTTCTCCAGGAAAAGGAGTAACTGATTCTTCCCCATCCTAGATTTAGTACCTAAGAGAGAAAAGCCAATTCCCCCTCCTAGATTTAGTACCTAAGTGAGAAAAGCCAAGTGACTTGGCCTTGGCTATAAATCAATTCCATCCCAGAGTGAGGATAAGGAGAGCAACAGCAAAAGGAACTGAACTGGGCTGGCATAACTTCTTGTTCGATTAAGCAGCTGGTTATCCCAAGATCTATTTGTATCCACTGGAAAGAAATGGAAATTTTCAACTGTGGTTCATTTGCCATATTTTAAATGAGTGTTTTTGGACTAATAGGGCTTGGACTTGAACCAGTTGCCCACACAAACCTTCCAGTGATCCTCAGCATGCCCAGGATATCCCATGTGAGCTCCAGTGAAGTGAATGGGGCTGTGTCGACAGAGGCTCTGTGACATTACAGTCTGTGGAAGCTTAAAAATGTCTTGAGGCACCAACATTTCGTCTCTATTAAGGTTTCTCTGAGAGATCTTTAAGACTTGGTCACCCCTACAATGCAGATCTTAGCAAGCAAAAAATCCAAGGGAAAAGACGAAAACGTGGTCACAGCAAAACACTTATTTTTGGTTTTGCCTCCTAGAAACACATTTCAGTGTGTTTAGTTTAAATGAGTTCTTAAAAAAAATTACTTGGCTCAGTAGAGTCTTTTAGCAGCAATCAGAGAGGTCTGATCTGAAGATCAATTTTCAGGGCATAATCAGATGAGGTTTTATTTGTGTTTGTCCTTGCTGGGCCTGAGACCAAAGCTCATGGGGATGATGGGGGGAGTTTGCTCAGGAGAGAGGACACGAACTGGGAATCAAGCAGGGAACAGGCTGCTGCACACAGCCTGCAAGAGCTGAAGGCTTGGAGATGAAAATGGAGCTGTTTGCTCAGCTGGAGAGAATCCACACAGTTCTAGTGGCTCTCAGATGAAGCCTCTGGTGTTTGTTCCTCAGATAGACCACAGTGTTTCAGGGGAAGGAGGATCTCACTCCACTGCAAAGTGAGTTTTCCTAGGAAAGAGCCTAAGTGCTGCATTGACCAAAGTACACAATTATTTGTCAAGGACTTTTTCATTATTATTGGAGCTCTGTGTCAACAGATTAATTCATCAGAGCCAGGCAGCTCTAACAAAACCCACACATCGGTTCCACAAATGGAGTCTCAGCAAAGGTCACTTAAGAGAGGTAATGATGACAGGCAGAGCATCCTTTTTATTTCTCTTTAGGCTTATTTTCTATTTTCATTCATCTCTGTTTATCCATGTTTTCTGCTTCCTAATGGAAAACATAACCAAGGATTTTTACCTTGACATTTACTGGTAGATGAAATGAATCCAAAGGCCAAGTCTTGAGGACAGAATAAAGTGGCTTATTTCTTCTTCTCCTTTATTTATGCCCTGCTAAGAATATCATTATTCCTGGAATAAGACCCTTTCCAACTACAGATGGGAAAGAAGAAGTTTTCGTTTCTTGCCAGAAGTTTAGTCTTTCCATTTCTAAGTTGGGATGAAAATTCAGACCCCCAAAATGGAGTTACAAGCTAGTGCTCCAAAAAGTATTTGAGCCATCTGTTTTGGCACTGTTGTATTAGAGCCTGAACACACGAGCCCAGAAACTCTCCTGAACCAAAAGAAACTTTTTTGTAAATGATCTTGGTGGGAAAATTTTTTCTCCCATAAAAACCAAACTCCGCTTGAGAGGAAGTTTATCTCCCTTATCATGATGAAATAGCCAAAGTGCACAGAAGAGGCAGTGCTGACTCTGAGGGTTTCTTTGCAGTTTTCCCCAAGCCCAGGAGTTTGAAAGGAAGGTCATTAAGCTCTGCTCTACCTTTTGAGAATTTCATGAACAACTGGCTTTTATTTTGCTCATTTTCTGCTGGGCTTTGTATTTCATGCTTCACAGAAAGCTTGTGCTCCTGTGCTTCCTAGAATGTTTGTTCCTCTTCACTCCCAGGAACTGTAAAAATTATTTGATTTGGACTTAATGTTTTTATGCAGTGCTGTAAAATCACCTCAGGGTTAAGTAACCCAAATTGGGATCAGAGCAATCCTTTGAGTGGGAGCTCTGGATGTTGCCATCCTGACCTCTGATGAGCACTCTGCCAGTTAATTAATGCTTTGTTTTAATTGTTCTACCATACTGGTCTGACCTGATCCTCAGACAGGGCTTTGTATCACAGAAGTTTCCTTTTCAAAGGTCACAGACACCACAATGAATCCTTTGGGCAAAGGGCTGGAAAACACTTTTATGTACAATCAGGAATAACGAGATGTGGTTAAGAAGAATGAAGATTTCACAAACAGAAGTAGAAATTTCAGAGAATTTGTAGAGTGGACGTGGTACTGGACACCTCACTGGGCACTTATTGACTCCATGACTAGAGAGTATAAACAGCAGAAAGTCAGTAATAGCAATGGTGGCAGAATTGGAGATAAATTCTGAATGGACTGTAATGAAAGCAGCACATTATCTCTGTGCTCTGTGCAGCTAGAACAGCCTGCATGCAAACCAGCAGAAATTGTGATTAAAGTCTTGCAAGAAGAACTTGGGGCTGTCATTAGGTCATGAACTGCAAACCTGCAGCAGTGCAGGAACTGCTCATCTTTAGAGGGAAGCAATTTCAAAAAAAATCAATAGGAAAAGTAATTTGATCAGTGTTTGAGAAAAAACACAACCCATTCAAATAGGAAGGAGAAAGGGAAATGAAAAAAAATATCAATAATAATAATAATGAAATCTCAGTCTCTGAACAGAACAATGCAGAAGTGGAAACAGAAGTGTGAAGAGAGTCAGTAGAAACTAAGAAAATATTCAGTGAAGCAATTCTATCAGCAAGGAGGATGCTTACACAGGACATGGGAATGTGCTTTTCAGCAAAAAAACCCCCCATACATGAAATGCATCCAGCTACATACACAGGTGAGATACTTCTATACATAAAATAGTGAGTGAGAAAACTTTTATCTCTTTAGAAGATCAGAAGAACTTCAGCAATGTGGACTGCGGTGTTTCAAATGGAGCATGACACATCAAAAGATGTGAATACAGTGACAGGACAAGGGGGAAGGGTTTCAAAATGAAATAGAGTTGGTTTAGATTGGATATTAGGAGGAAATTCTTCCCTGTGAAGGTGGGGAGGCCTGGCACAGGGTGCCCAGAGAAACTGTGGCTGCCTCTGGATCCCTGGAAGTGTCCAAGGGCAGGTTGGATGGGGCTTGGAGCAACCTGGGATAATGGAATGATAACTCTCACTTATGAAAACTTCCTTTTGTCAATGAATCAGCTGATTTTGTTGATAAGCTTAAGCACCCCCACTCTCTGATGTGACAAACTCTGAAAACACCCTATCTTTCCACAGCCTTGGATATGAAAACCTGAACTAACTCAGGTATTTACTGAAGATTTTTTTCCTGTCATGGCCTTCCAGAGCATCAGGCAGTGGTTGCTACATTGAGATACTGATATTCCCCATGAACTGAAGCTGCTCTGGCCAAATTCTTTGTAAAGAGAAAAAAGGTGTGAAGGGAAGAAGGACTTGGTTTGTGAAGTCCTGTGAAAGTGTCAATATGAGGACAAGGGAGATCCAGTGGAAAACCCTCTGAAAGGAATTCAAATTCCAAACTCCAAAGGTCCCCATAGAAATTTGGCTATTGCAGGATTGAAGGGAAGAGCTTTATGCATAAGAACACAAGGAAAAAAAGGCAGGAATACACATCTGTGTATATATATANATATATAATATATATATATACACACACATATATATACATATATATTATTCTGATTTCTCAATGGAAAGAGGCCACCAGCAGATCTGTGCTGTTTCACACAAATCTCAGTGATCTATAAAAGTGGTTGAAGAACAGGCTGACAGATTTTGAGAGGCATCAAACTGCTCAGAACAGCAAAAATCAAGAGTGATTGAAAGAGCTGTCCAGGGAGTGAGTGATCAGGCAATAACCTGGCACAGGAAATGACCTGATGTGCAGGTAACACCACGGGGGGGACAATCTCAGCTTTACACGGAGAGTTATGAGCTCTGGGAGTTTTCATTCACAAAAGAAATGCTGGATTTACACTCACTGGCTCCCTGAAAACTTAATCTCAGTTCCCAGGAGAAAAAAAATAAAAATGAAACAACAACAACAACAACAAAAAAACCCCTGGAATTACTGAGAAAGAAAATAAACCAGGCAAGAGGATGGTGATGTAAAAATCCATTTGTGTGGTCACACCTTGATTACTGGGGCCAGCTGTGATCTTGCACACAAAAATGCTGCATCTTTAATGAGCGGCACATCATGAAGACCTCTTGGCTATCTGTGGTTTTCTCTCCTGAGCAAAATTCCACACTGAAATAAGGACCCTTAACTCCTCTACTTGTCATCCAGGAATCTCAAAGCAAGGGGGGATAATTGTGAAATAGATAATTTTAAAATAGAGAATCATTGAAGTGGCTTTATAGCTGGGGAAGCTGAGCTTTGAGCAGCAGTCTAAGCCATTCGAAATTCAATAAATGATGAAGGCAGAGGCAGAAGTGAACTCCAAGTCCTCCCCCACCTCAAACACCCACTCACTGCAGCAACTCATTGGTTGTGAATTATTTTCAACCAGACACAAAAAACCCCAGAGGTTGCAAAACTGTTCAGTTTTCAAGCACAAGAGGGAAAACAAAATCTATTAAAGCTGAATTAAAGGTTTTGGGGAAAGAAAAAAATTGATCTACCCGTTTGAAAAATTAAGAATTTGAAAAATTACAAATTTATACAGTCTGAGCTCTGAGAAATATTGCAGAGCAGTTAATAGCTGGGGTCAATTCACAGCAAAAATTACTGGGGGAAAACCCAGCTCAGGTGAAAGTGCCTCTGGTGCCTCTTCTCTGAGGTTTGTCCTCTGACCCTGCTGTGTTTTTGTGGTTCACCAGATCTTTGGTGGTTTTACATCTAAAATTGAACACAAGAAACGTATTTTCCTTCATAAAATCAGGAGGAAATTCACATCCTGGCTTTTTTTTTTCCAACCCTTTGCCCCTTCTTTAGATTCAGAGAGGGGTGTGTGATTAGAACTCGGTGATGTGACTCTGAGGAAACAGACCAGAATTAAAAATCCCCAGTGTGCTCATTTGAAGAGAAAATACCTAATAGAGAGTGTTTTTCTAGTTTCCTCAGAAATTAAATTTCAAAGCATCCAATGTGCTCAATTATTAGTTCTCTTGTGGGATATGTACAAGTCAAAATCCATTCAGGAATGAAACAAACAAACAAACCAATGTTGATTACCTAAATTTTCTCCCTCAGATGTTTTTTCAATAAAAACATAGGCTTCTTGCCCAATATGCAGAATCAGCATTTATATTCATGTGTATTTTTTTCTGAAAATGTCTCTGAAATAGTTTCCCTGTTTTCAGCCCAAGTCAATCTCTAAGCTCCTTCTACAGACAAGTAGAAAAATCAATCAATCTATCAATCAATCAAACAACTCCACTGCCTCATACAAAGTTTTTGTACCTGAGAGACAACACATTAATGTGATCTAGACATGGATTTGAGGGCTCCTGCCATGATCAAAGGCATTTTTTTTGGTCAATCTTTATTTCCCAGTGAGGCTTAGAGCTCCTGCATGACCTGTTCCTCATGTTACACCATCCTGTGCTGCAACAGCTCAGTGCATACAGGTAAGAAAATGGGAAATCAAAACCAGTGGAAATAACTTTTGACAGAAAAAAAAAACTCCTTAAAAATAATATTTAAACAGGATTGCATCTTTAGAAGCGAGTTTTATCCCTCTAAGAATATTCAGCACTCTAATCATATTGCCACTGGTTGATTCAATGATGCTTCTGGAATACATAAAGATTGTCCAAGAGCTCACCAAAGCTCACCTGAGCTGGACACGGAGCCCTGGGCTCTTCACTCAGGTGAGTAAAGCCAATTTTAACTGTTCCCAGGTGCACAGGAACTGCAATTTCATTGAGTATTTACAATTTCAGCTTTTAGTGTTAGTCCTCTTTTGGAAATAACACTAATTTCTTCTTGTAACATTCTTTATTTTTCCAGCAGAGCCCTGGGATAGTTGTCTCACAGAATTCTCATAGAATGGTTTGGTATGGAAGGGACATCAAAGCCCATCCTGTTCCACCCCCTGCCATGGACAGGGGCACCTCCCACTGTCCCAGGATGCTCCAAGCCTCATCCAACCTCGCCTTGGACACTTCCAGGGATCCAGGGACAGCCACAGCTTCTCTGGGCACCCTGTGCCAGGTTCTCACCCTCACGGGGTAGAATTTCCTCCTAATATCCCATCTAAATCTACTCTCCATCATCTTCAAGCCATTCCCCCATGTCCCATCAGGACTGTGCCCTGTCCTGTCTGTTCTTTCACCAAACACAGCTGGAAAACCATTTCAATTCCTCCTTAGTTCAAATCCAGCTCGTGAGGAATGACTGGGAGAGGTCACAGAGCTGTCCTGTGTTTGAAATCCGTGTGTTTTCTACTTGTTCACTGGAGGGAAGAGGAAGGCAGCACTTTGTCCCATCTGTGCTAAGAAAGAGACATAATCACATCTGAGGGTGGTGATGCCTGGCTGTGCTGCCCTGAGCAGATGTCAAATTTCAATGCTCTTAATCCAGCACTTTTCAAAGCACCCTTGAAAGGGTCAGTGACTCCAATAACAGCAAGTGATGCTTCAATTATTATCTACAGTTTGAATTTATCCACATAAGGATCAAAAGAATGAGCGTGTCAAGTGGCTTTAAGACACTGTGGGGTTGTAAGTTTTAATTAGAAACACTCCAAAAGTGAACTGGCAGTTCAAATAAAATTAAAAAAGAAAAAAAAAAAGCAGAAGGGCAGATTTTAGGAATCAGGAGCTTTCAGATTTGCTGTTTAGATTTTGTTTGCACAGGGATGCTCTCCTCCCCCAGCAGTGCTTTCTGAGGGGAATAACTCTAAAGTGAGGGGAGGAAGGGCTCGCCCTTGTGTTACTTCCGTAAATTGTATCAGCTCCTTTCCACTCCACAGTGCAATTACTGCTGTTATCCCATTAGTGTGATTATTAGTGCTGTTATCAGCACTCATTAGTGCTGTTATCTCATTAGTATTTTAATTAGGGCTCAAGTGCAGGCAGGCCAAGGTAGGAAGGTTCAATTCACAGTGTCAGGTCTGAGCTCTTCAGTCACCAGCCCAGTTTAGGGGGATCTCAAAGCTGTTCCAAATTAGAGGTAGATATGATGATACAAAGTGGTAGCCCCCAGCTATACCTTCATGTTTTGGTCTCTTTGGGGTCTTTAAATATTTACAGTGTTGTTCTGGGGAGAAAAAAAGCCATTTTCATGACTCTGTGGTATGTGTCAGAGATGCTACCCAATGTTTTTACAGGTCCTGTGGACTAAAGGGGTTATAGAAAATTCAGAGCCACAGATTTCAAGGCAATGATGTGAAACCCAAGTGCTCCAAGTATCACAAATCTCACACCCTGTGTTGCCTAAACAGGATTTATTTGTGAGGGAATCTCTGTATCAGTGAGGTCAATTCACTGTGAGGCTCTTTCTGGTTTTGTGATTGCTCCTTCAGCAACACAGATTATATATTGTACATCACACCCATTGTTATTTCTCTCCTTAGAACATAAAGAAAAGAATTTTTACATAAAGATATCCTCCTGTTATGTTGGTTTTTTTTGGTTGGGTTTTTTTTTCTTTGTTTTTTTCTCTTTTCAGGTGACCTTTTTGCTGTATCTGAACAATGAATACAGAAATAAACTCTCCTGCTCTCAGGACATACACTCAGATTGGCTGCTGGGCAACACAGAAACTTTTTTTACCCTGAATCCCATGAACAGGGTACTGACAAGGTGAGAACATGAGGCTTCTTAGCCTGGAGGAAGCTGCCAGTGGTGCCTGTTCAGGAGCATTTGCATCTTCCCCGTGGGGGCTGGAGTGACATAAGGGACAGATCCAGCAAACCTTGGTTCTCTAAGAGAGGGGAACCCACTGAACCCTCAGAATTTGCTGTTGCTTCACCTGCCTGGAAGAGCACAATAATTTTTTTCAGCGTTGTCCTTACTAACAGCTAACTAATACTTTCCATCCACACTCAGTTTTGTTTTTGTTAGTTTTTTTTTTTTTCTTCTAGGAAAGCACGACTGTGCTTCAGCTGGAGGCTCAAAATGGGTTATGAATGAGCTTCCTTCTCCTTCTGCCTACTCCTGGTTGGCACAAGAGATGGAGTGTTGGGTAAACAGATAAACAGCCTGGTAAGCCTGGGCAGCACTGGGAAGGAAACTTCACAACAGGAAATCCAGAAACAAACACACAGCAGTGATGGTGATGTAGAAAATGGAGGTGGCTGTGCAAGATGCAATTCCTGACTGTGATTATTACATTTTTCTAATTAATGTGTGTGACAGAATTGCTGTAGCTTTCATGAGCCCCAAGTGGATGAGCAGATATTGTAATGCACACCCTGCCTTGGAACATTTTTCCCTCCCACCTCTCAAAACCTTGTACAAATGCAAAGCACTGCAGAGGGAGGAGGAAAGCATGGCCCAAACCCAAAGAAACAGCCAAAAACTCAACCACATCAATTCCTGGAGTGTTATCTGCCACTTCAGAGAACACCTGAAGATGTTTGGCCTTGTTTGTGTCTTATTTTCCATAAAAGCAGATGTGGAACATGACAGATCAAATTTCCTCTCGCTGGGAGATGGCAGAGTCCTCCCACCCACACAAAACACTTACCAGGAGAACAAGGATCACTGGCCCTTGGTAGATGTAGTCAATGTATTTCCCTGGCTCTTTTCCAAACCAGCACCTGTAAGAAACAAAACAAATAAGAAAACAATTTGTAAAGATAAATTCATTTCTTTTAGACTGCAATATGAAGGACATTATAGAGAGGCATTCCTTTACTCACTGCATTGTTTAATATATATAAATGATCAGCAAGTAATTGAATTTTCTGCCGCACATCACCTGTTGTCGGCACAGATCTGAGCCCCATTTCTCCTCCCATTAAAATATTTTTGTTCCCTCTATGGTTTTGGCTACTGCCTGTGTAAATATTTACAAGAAATATGAGAACCTGCCACAAGAAGGATAGAAAAGATGTCTGAGAAAGGGATTAAATAAATATTCTGTGTAAGAGAAAAATCCCCCTGTTATCCATTGCAGTGCCCAGAGACACATTCCACAAAGTAAGGGCTGTTAATTAAAGCAAATGACTCAAGCTGCATGGAAATGCTGTCTAAATAAAACACTGAATGGATATGGAGCCATCCCATTGGCTTCGAATGAATCTGGGGGCTGTGAAGGGCTCAAAAACCACATAGATGTGACACTTGGAGACATGGGTTGGTGGAGGACCTGGCAGTGTTGGGCTCCATGATCTGAGAGAGGCCTTTTCCAACCTTAATGATGCCATGGCCACCAAAGCCAGCAGTCAGAACCAAATTCCTGCTCCAACATCCCTTTTCAAACTGTCTGGGACAACCCAAAATGGGCTGGGAAATGGACTCAGGTGAAGTGAAATCACAGGTGAGCTGAGTGGCCTCAAAACAGAGGGGAGCCTGGATGTGCCCAGGGAGGTGGTGGAGTCACCATCCCTGGATGTGTTTAAACAAAGACTGGATGTGGCACTCAGTGCCAGGGTTTAGTCGAGGTGTTAGGGCTGGGTTGGACTCTTGGGTTGGACATCTGGGTTGAATGATCTTGGAGGTCTCTTGGAGGTCTCTTCCAACCCAGTGATTCTGTGTCACACGTGACCGAGCCTTGCCTTGACTTCCACTGATTCCAAGTGTTTTTCCTCTCTGCTGAGTTACACAACAAAAGAACCCTGTGATTTCACAGCAACCCACACGGACACTCACTTCATCCTCTGCACTGAGAATAATAAATTTGTTCTGTTTTTGTTGGTAAATGAATGAGAGACTGGGCTCAGGTCTGAACTCACACCATTCCATTTTCCTTGGGGTAGTTTTGGTGCAGGCCAAAAATTAACCAAGCCCAAAACTATCCCTGGGGAACAAATCTGGAGCTGGCAGGAGCCAGAGGACATTCCCAATAGTCCACAAACTGTAGCTCTCCTGATTTTTTGGAGGCCAAGAAGGTTTAATAATACCTTCTGTGAATTATTCCATGCTGTTTGGAAGTTGAACCCTAGGAATTTGTCCAGGCCCATCTAATTTAGTATTACAGATTCAGCCATGGGGTCTGGATCCAGGATTCCACCAAGCAAAGACAGCTTTGAATTCATAATTCTTTAAGGTTTAGATCACTGGAGCTCCAGATCCCTTAGGAAGTAGATTTTGGAGTTCAAGGGTCTGAGAGTTTTCTTCTCTGTCATGGATACCCCATAACAAGCCTACACAGCAAAAGTTATGCCTTCCCTCTGTTTGGTTTGTGAAAGAGATAATTTAGTGCCACTGGAGCCATGGAAACAAGGGTAATTCCTGAGCCAGAGAGGCCACAGAGCCTCATCTGCACTTTTACAAGCAGCAGGATGTAAAAGGGATTGCCTCAAAGAGGTTGGAGTCTGTAAAACACGACCTCAGGAGTCCAGGGGAAATGAACAGGGATTAGGAAAGCTCTGGTTCAGGTGGGATCCTTGGGGATCACATCATACCCTCAAAGCCCCTCTCCAAAATGTATTTGCTACAACAGGAGGAGCTGCTTGGCCACTGCAAGATGCCTGAGTGGACAGGGGTGCTGAGGTACCAGCTGGAATCAGGAGCACAGTTCAGTACCTCACAATTATTTGCCTTTTCTTGGCTCAACTCCTACATCCTTTAAGTTCCAAATGAATGAGGGAGCTTTGAATGTTTTAGAAATGTGAATGATGACTGCAATTCCCTGATGCACTGGCTGAAAATGAGTGTGAATCGATAATTTTGCAACTCATCTTCCAAAATTTGGGCCTGAGAGCAAGACTTGGAATAAACTTCTTCCTCCAGCCAAGTTATCATCCAAGAAGGATCCCCAGGGCAGCCTTAAATGAATGAAACTGTGTTTTTTTGAATTCAATTTTTTTTATCTAGCTGGAAACACATGAAAAAAAATTTACAAGATATGCCAGGGCAGGAAACAAATTTCTCCAGAACTTGCAAGATCTACATTTGAGAGAAGATTTTGAAAGGTATTTTGGGAGAACTATTTTTTACTGCCTGAAACTCAGAGAACTAAGGGAAGCAAAGAGTTCCTGGGAAGCTGGCTGCTCTAGCAGAGGGACTAATACAAAGCAGACTGAGGCATGTGGCAGAACTAAATGGGCTAGAAAAAGTCAGCAAAGAATTTGGAACTGAGCTGGTAGAGCACAAATGAAGTTCCAGGGAAAAGGCTGCTTGTTGTTCTTTGGAATTTAGACATTGCTTAGCTGGAAGACCAAAATGCTGAAATTTATTATCTGAAATCCAGTATTAGACCAAGGCTGTGAAACAAGGTTGTGTAAAACACATTTCTGTTGAACAGCACTACTTAATATTCTTCAGGGTTCTCTGATAGTTCTTTATATAACCAAACCCACTAGTAGTTTTACCACTACTGTTAATTAGATCTCCCTAATGTTCCTCCCCTTAACAAATGTCCATCGATGAAATTACTGCAATAACTCTTAATAATTTGTGTGTGTGTTTTTTAAATTGAGATTTAACAGGAGGGTTTTTTTTTTTTTAAGAGTTGCCTTATTCTGCTGAAGAACTGATAAACCCCACACAGGCTATTTGCTACAGTACCAATTCCAGCTGCCTCACTGTGCAGAGAATGATCTCTATTAAACACAAAGTTTAAAAAGTTAGGAAGTTGGTTGAAGCATTTTCTTAGCATTCCTTCTATTTTCAGCTTTTAAACTGAACTGATGAGCTACACAACCTGAACCCCAGCTCAACCTCCAAACAACTTCTCAGACAGAGAAAGAGGAACTTCCCATTTTTCCTGAGTTTTGGGCAGTCCCAAACAGTCCTGGAAGCTGTAGGCGAGTCAATGTTTGCTGCCTGTGGACTTGGTATTTTTTGAGTTTGAGAAGAGATAGCTCTTCGTAAGAGCTTCATAAACTTTTCAACAGGTTGTTTTGTTTTTTTTTACCAAAACAACCTTGTGTAAACAATGTTCCTTTCCCACAACAACAAGTGTTGTTTGCTATTTCTGTTCCTCAGCCAATGGGAGAGGTGTCAGTCCTATGGACCAATAATGTGTCTTCTTAATGCAGCGTGTTATAAAAGGGCTGAATGAATTGTAAATAAAACCTTCTGATTTCTGCTGCCTTCTGACCAGAGTCAAGCATCTTTATTTCGTGTCCTACTGCAACAGCTGCCTGTGTCCAGCTGGCTGGGTCTGACCTCCTGGGAGAAGCACAGTTCCCCCAGTGCTCAGGACAAATGGACAGAAGCTCTGGCAAGGAGCAAAGTCAGGAGCCTGAGTTTTAGAAGTGGAACTTCCAGCTGTGTGAAGAATTAGTGGGTGAGATTCCCCCTGGGAACTTGTCCTTAGGGACAGAGGGACTGATCAGACCTGGCAGCTCTTTAGGGACATTTTTCTTTAGAAACAAGAGCTCTCCAATCCCAGGTATAAGAAATCAGGGATTGGGCAAAGACCAGCTCCTCAAAGCGAGGAAGAGGGAAATGCACAGCCAGTGGAAGCAGGAATATGTGACTGGAGATATCTTCTTTTATCTAAAAACAAGTTTTTATTAGTGTTTTATTACAGCTGTTTCAGTCAAAGTTGTCGTATTTTTTTTAAAAAAAACCCCAAACTATGCAAGTTAGATAAGCATATTTTAACAACACTTAGGATACTTTAAAATTAAACAATACTTAATATGAATAAATTCTGGCAAAAGAATCTTAAATTATATTAACTTAATAAAACTTACATGTAATAAAATTTTAAATTAATATGGTTTGGATGTGTATTCATTTCCTAATTTGTTTAGAGAGCCACACAAACATAAATATTAACATCACTTACTGTTCATTTTCATAATACAGCTTGCCAATGGCCCAGGCAATGATGATTGGACAGGGAATACCTGCAGGAGCAAAAAAAAAATTAGGAGTCAATCATGGATGGATGGATGGATGTGTCCATGGTACCAAAGTAAATTCAGATTTGTGTGAGGAGAGTCTGAGTCAATGAATGGGAGACTCTAATAGTGGTCCTATCTTGGTCTGCTTGAGACATCACAAGTGCTAAGATCTTTTCATTTAAAAATGAAAAAAATATCATCTCAACAAAACTTAAGTAAAAGCAAGGGAAATTAATTAAAATATTAACAAACACACACATAAATACCTATATTTCCATAGAAGTGGGAGAATAATTTTGGCTGACTTAAAGGCAGTTTTGGTCCCTTTTCATCTTCCTGCAGCTGATACAGCAGAATCTTAAAAGACAGTACTTGGAAGTGGGTGTTTGGGTTTTTATTTCCCAGGCTCCAAGAAGCTTGTAAATATACTGGGATCTCCAGGTGAAGCACAATTTCAAAACTTTCAATTTTTTTTGAGTTCCTTATGAAACAGGATTGTGAGAAAGAATAGCTTGATATCTTGTAATATCAGAATTCTTGGGTTTTTTTCTCTTTCTGGAGGATCCAGCTACTTTTCACTTTACAGACATCACTGCACTCCCTAACAAATGTTTGTGTTAGGCCGTCCAAACCAGCTGGTTTGAAGGGGATTTGCTGGAGGAGGAACCTGGAAGGGAGGAAGAGTAAATGGAAGTGGCCTCTTCACTCACACTCAGGCAAAGACCAGACCGATGTCGAAATTAAAAGGGGAGATTTTTTCCTCTCTCCGTTCTCCCTTTAACTTCTCACCTCAGGAAAACCCAAACAAGGCCAACCTCACCAGCTCCATCCCCCATTCCAACCTGCAGGTCCATGTCTCTCTGAAACCACTGAAATCACCCAGGTGGGTGCCTGGACAGAGCCCCAGTGACTCTCACGAGGATCTGCTTCTACCCCAGTGAGAGGAACAAGACTTAAAGCCTCATGCAGGAGCAGACCTGGATTTGTCTCTTACACAAATTCTTCTCTTTAAACCTCCCACTTGCTGCCCCTTCTGTGGGAAATGGAGGCTTTAAAGAGATGGGAAGAGAATCACATGTCCTGGATTGTAGTGTAGGATGTACACAAGTATTTATTCTATCACCATCTTCATGAGCTGTTGGAACCAGGTGGGGCAGTGTCTTCCCAGGCCCCCCTTCCTTTGGGCTCTTCTGTTAATGGCCCATCAATGCCTTGCCCATGACTCACAGGGAACTCCCTCCAGGAGTTATCTCTGTTTAATGGGCCATCAAGGACCCACTTCACCACTCATCATCCCATTGGGAGATGCTCTGCCCAGGGGGAGGAGCCAAGCATTCTCACCTGGATATAATCTGGGATTTGGGACAGTACAAGCAGCCCTTACCCACTGGATTCCCAGAGGAGCAGAGCTACCAGAGCTTTCTACAGGATCACTGCTTCAGGAAGAGCACCTCATGTGGACTGCTTCCACCACCCTGCTCAGGTTGTATTCTGACTCTGTCAGTGGTCTTTTGTATTACTGCATTTATTTTATTTTCTTTTACTTTTTTTTCCCCTTTCTTCTTATTAAATTGTATTTCTGACTTGGAGCCTCTCACGTGTTTTGCTTTCAAACCATGACACCATAACACAGAGGGGATGGGGCTGAGCTGCTGATCTTTAACCTCAGCAAGGAGCACAGCAGCTCTGACCTCCTGCTCCATCATCCCTGGTGGCTCCTGTGCCCTTCAACTGATTGTGTTTTGTTTCATCCTGTTCACCACAGACTCAAAGGGCTTGGTGCACTCATTTCCCCATGTTCTTGGCAGGAACGGACAGAGAAAATGGAGCCATGTCCTCTCTCCTGAAGGAAAACGTTTTACTTTTCCTTGTTAAGAGAAGAACAGGGATTTGAGAATAAGACTGGTAAAAAAGTGTGTATGAGGGGGCAGAGCAGAGCCAGAATGCACCGAAAAGGTGGCAGGAAAGGTCTATTCAGCTCACAGCACTCCTACATTAGTAATGAAAGACCCAGAGGATTCTGACAGAGGTAGGGAGTGAAAACACCCGGGATCAAACCAGTCTGTAAGCTGATTTTCCAGTTTGCTGAGAGAATTGAAAACTACTGGGGAAAAAATTGAATCAACTCCCTAAATAAACACTTTCTTTCTATTACAACTTCTCTTTCCTCCCATTTGATTTTGGATTGAATGACATATTTTGTTTCAATGGCTGTTTCTGCCTTCAGAACTGCAATCCAATTACTTCTGTAGAGAGGGAGAGACACTTCTGAACAAAATGTCATTCTGCTTTCACAAAAAAAAACAAAACATTGGTGACTTTTTTCCACCTTTCTTCCTTCAACAGAAAAGATCTGCTAGATTTAGTAGTTCTGTTTGACCTCAGATTTCCATCCAAGTGAAAAAAATGCCTGCATGGGGTTTGTCCTGCCAAACATCTCCTGGCTGGGTTCAAAACATGGAGATGTTGGTTGGGAAGGATCTCTGAAGGTGTTTGCTCCAATATCCTGCTCTGAGCAGAACTAGCAAAACTCCCCCACCTCAGTCAAGGCTTAGCCTGGCTGAATCTTTAATAACATCAAGGTTAGAGGCTTTTAAGTCAAGTGTTTCAATGTTCCACCATCTCCTGGCACATTTTCTGGCTTCTTAACATTCAACTGGAACATCCCACTCTGGACTTCATGGATATTGTCCTTTTTTATAACTCTGCCATTACCAAGCAGAATTTGGCTCCATCATCCTTGTAATTATCTTTCAAATCACTCCTAGTACCAAGCAGACCCCTCCTCATCTTCCTCTTTGCCAGATTAAAGGAGCTCAGCTCCTTCAGCCTCACATCACAGCTCACGTCCTTTAGATCCCTGATCACATTTTCAGCTGGAGAATCTCCACTTTTTCCACATCCCTCTCTGACCTCAGACACCATAACTGACCACAGCATCCCAAAGGCAGCTTTGCCACAGCTGAGCCTTTGAGTAGCCCCCAGGACAGTACAATGATGATGTGTGACTCTTTGCTGAAGGCTGTTTTCCAGGAACAAATCCCTCAGCAGCTGCAGAGCTGGTCTGGCAGATAATGAGGCTCTTTTTAAAGTCAGCTCCTCACTTAGAAGTGTCTGTTCAGACTGAGTGGTCCAGATTTCACCCCGGAGGGATTTATAATATTTATTCTTGCCTCTCTTTGTCTTTAATACTTTAATGCCAGCTACCACAGAACACCAAAAGGTCACTTACACCATCCTATGAAGAGAAAGACCCATTTCCTCAGCTTATCTGTGGAGTAGGTCATCACTATGGCAGTGTGTAAGTAGCAGCCTTCCACAAACATCCAGAAGAAGTTGGTCACCACAAAGTAATTGTAGACAGTGGTAATACATCGACACCAGGGCTGCAAAGGGAACAGAAAAGAGTATTTTAAAATCACGGTGAGAACATTTAAAAGATTCTGTATGTTGTTATTCCCTTAAAAAAAAGTGGTGGAATTCATTCATGGGATGCAGATTTATCCTGTCACTTGGAATCACAATGTTTTAGGTGCTGACAGGAACTCCCAGATCCATCTGTGACCTTCTGCTGAGGCTGCCTTTGACCATAATATGCAGGATCTGCTGTACCTAAACCTGTCTGGAAAATTCAGGTTCCAGAAGAAGCCTCCAAGAGGAGCAGGTCATTTGACCACAGGTGAGCTGTGCCCATGTCACAGTCTTGCTTCATTTCCACTGAGGGAAAGCAGCATGACTGATATTTAAAGAAAAAAAATACTTTTAAGTCATGTTTTTATCAGCCAATTTATCCCCTCTGTTCCTGCCACTGGTAGTTCATTCTGTAAGTCACACCATGTCACCTCTGAATTTTGCCACAACCTCAACAGGAATTTTTTGTGTCTCAGTGCAGGCATCTCTCCAGTGATGAGCACAGCTGTGGGAGGCACAATCAGCTCCAGCAACAAATCACAAGGAAATGACGGTAATTTCCACAGTGTTGCTCACCTAAGTCTGGGAAAACTTCCTTCTTACCAAGCCCACATTGAGTGCATTCCCTGAAGACAACTCTACCTGGGCTCTCTGCAATCACTGATTTTGGTAATTTTGGTCTCACCATTCTCCAGCCTTTTAATTAACTTTAGTGAAGTATTTGCAAGTTTTACTCTCAGTTAATTGTATTTTAGCCTTCACAGGCAGGAGATATTGATGGTCTACAGGCAGCCAACAGAGCAACAGATGCACCACCAAGCCCAGTAAATTCTGAGGTTTAAGAATGTACTGGGCAAGAAGCACAGTTTAAAAAATGACAGCCCATCCACAAGTGGTGATCACTTCTGCGTATCGAATGGAAATAAAAAGAAGAAATCTTTTGGATGTGGTAACACTTTCATCCTGGTATTATTTCATTAATATTTGAAATTTAGTTTGGCCTCACCCTTAAAATAGGATTAAAGCCCAAAACAACCCAGAGAAAGCTGAAACATTTTGTTTTCAAAAGCTTGTTTAAATCAAATTTCCCTTCCCTTCCCCTTCCCTTCTTTGTAAAAAAAAGAATCATATCCAAGTCCATTTTTCCTGTGTCAGAACTAAGGGGAACTGGCCAGTGGACTGGGAAGATTCTGGGACAGACAAATAATGGTGGTAAGATCTCCTGCATGACTTCCATAGGAAACCAGGATAAAATAAATTTTGAGTAAGTCCTTGTGGATCTATTAATATTGAACAGCAAACCAAAACTGCAGAGCTCATTAATTCACACCTTTCTGTTTATCTGACTGAGGATTCTTGATCCCCACATGTACCCACCATTAGGCTTCAGATAAATTCACCAATTCCTTCTTGAATTTTTTGGTAAGCATTATAAACTTAATGCAAAGTATTTCCACATAGATGCTTCTGTATCTGTTATTTAATCTCCACTGATCAGCACAGAAGAGATCACAACAACAGCCAGAATAAATGATGTTCCCATTCATTCTGGAGGTGTTATTTTGACTGACTTATCCCACAATCACATAACAAAGTTATCACCAAGCTTTTATAAAGCACCTTTCCCAAAAAGGCTGCAGAGAATAGATGAGTTAATGAAAACTGGGGCATGTGGTGATCCATCCTTATATTTGCAGATTTATATTTTCATTGTCACTTTGTGCTCACATTTTAAGAGGTATTTGAGCCCTGTCTCCAACGGATTTTTCCTAAATAACTGTAAAAAAATCTCAATAAAGATTTGCAGCATTATGTGAGAGCAAGTCACACAGCATGAAACTGTTGAGCATAAAGCTCATAAACTTCATCTTCTGGAGTGTGAGACTGTCAGAAACACAGAGCAAACACTGAATTAACACAATTTACATTTTCTCAAAGGAGCCTCTGGGTGAATAATAATAAGAGATTTATGCACAGACATCTTCTTTATGTGGGCACTAATGACTTCTCTGTTTGTTTTCCCAAAGCAAGGGACTGAAGTTCAGATGTCAAATCTTAGATTTGAAGAGCTAATCAAGGCTGATGAGTGCCCAGCTGACATTGAAATGAAGGGAAGCATGGAAATCTCTCTGAGCACGTGGATAAATGTCCCTTGCAATATTTATACAAAGAAACTCAGCACCCCAAAATCTCCAGGGCAGGGCCTGGCACCTCCCAGCACTCACTTCATTGCTCTCGTGGATGTTGTGGTCTATCATTTGAAGCAGAAACCACATCACATTCCTCAGGATGAAGGTGGTGATCAAGTTCCAGTGGATAATATTCCGCAGGCATCTGATACTCCTGAGCAGGGAGACACATTGGAGTGAACATATACAGTGAATATACACACACACACACACACACATTAATAACTGTATAAAACAAATGAGCAAATTCTGTTAATTGTACACTTTATCCCCCTGCAATCCCTCTGTTACTGTATGAAACAAGTTTGTGTTTTTGCAAAGCCACGTACAATCATTTGTACTGAGAACACAACTGAATCAATTCAAGCAAGCCAAACAGGACCTACTGGAAAAAAATATAAACAACATTCAATTCAAAACCAAAAATCAAACATTCAAACTGTCATTTTATCCTTGGTTATTAGTTTTGCTCCCCTTCCCTCCATCTCTAGAACAACTGGAATTGATAGAAAACCCTCTGAACAACCAGGCTCCTCTGGAGGCTACTGAGTTGCTCACAGAAGGAGATTTAGTGACAATTATTTGTGCTGGAGTGGCAAAGCTGGAATAGTTTACATTTGGTTAATTCTCGAACAGGCTCACCTGTGTGAGTTGGAATTAATTCAACAGGAGAGCATGAACTGCCTGGTTTTCAATCCTGAGCTTAGCTGGCTGTACCTTAAACAAGGCAGAGCTGCACATCCTCATTCATCAGGAAATATTTGTGTCTTTTTTTAGTCCCTCCCCAGCCCCCATTCGGGTGCAATGTAAATTATGAGCACAATGTAAAACATGAGCTACAGTAAACTGGGACACAGTGCCATAAAACAAAAGAGGGCACATATGAAATACACTTGCTGCTGGAGGCAGCCAAGGCATGATGCTATTGCCAGCAAACAAAGCATCACTGAAGCAAGACAGAGTTACTTGTGATAGGTTCAGTCATTTAAGACCAGAACATTTCTCTTCTGATTCCTTGTGAACTGGTAAAAGATGGCCAAGTGCCAACCTGCAGCGCTGCAGTTACAGAATCTTCAATTAAATGATCTTTTCTCAGCTAAAAGCAAACCACTCCGTTTATGAAAATCACTTCCACAGGGTTTTGAACAACCAGAGCACTTCCTGGGATTTGGCAGTGGCTGCATCAGGCTCCCTGCTTGCCAGGGAAGCTTCCAGATAATGTGGGACAAACACAGAAAGTGGCTCAAAGCTGCTCAGCTGGAACTGACTGATCCCACCCCAGGGACAGCAAAGAGAGACTCACCATCCAGTCACCAATTTTTTGTTGCCTCAGGTCTTTTGCACAGCAAACAAGCCACTCTTCTCAAAAACAAACTCAATTTTCCTACTATAAAACACTCACTGTATTTTTCCTAGGACTAAATTAGTCTGTCTTAGGGCCAGAAGCAGTTTTGTTGTGTCCTTCAACCTCACAAATCTCTCAGAGATTTCAAGCAATTCAGCAAAAAAACAAACAGAAGACCTCCCACATGAGAGATACAGAGAGACACTCAGAGGTGTAACCCTGCTAAGCCAATGCTAAAATGGCCTCTGAGTTTAGCAACCCAGGCTGCCAAAATGAAACTGGTTCTGAGCACCTCAGTGACTCATGATAATCTGGAAAGCAAATCTCCAGCTGTTCAAACTCCTTCTCTTTTATTTAAGTTACAAATTCCAAAACTGCTCTCGGACATGGCAGACACGTCTCACTTTGAGAATTTCACTTTTAACAAAAGGCCGAGGTTCAGGGTTTGGCTTTCAAAGATATGAGGAAACCAAGTCGTCCATGCTGAGCCCCAGGAGAGCTCCTGGCTCTGGAACATCCTACTGAGGGCCGTCCTCTGTGGATCATCCTGCACATAAATATCCTGCAGCTGCTCTTCACCTGCACATTTTATTCACTCCCTCCAGGTCAAGAATCATCAAATGAAAGGATGAGTTTAAAACATTGCTTCTAAGGAGAGGAGGCAGGGGACTAAAACAAAGGAAATTCAGGTCAAACTGTGAGTTATTGAGATGAAATTAATTGATTTTGAGAGCTCTAACAAACAAAACAGATCTGGCACACTTGTCACCTGAATGTATTTCTTGGCAAAGGTAAGATAAAGGAGTGGGAGGAAAAAAAAATCCTTGCTGCAGGCATCCATTTAGATATAGATATATTTAGATATTTTTCAGTGTATTCATCCCATATGCTTGAACATCACTAGATCTGGGTAGGGAAAATCTTATTGCCACAAGATTTACAGCAGGACATCGGCCTGGACACACAAGGAAACAGGATCAAATTAAGAGTTGTAGATTTTTGGTTCATAAACAAGATGTTTTTCCCCAGGAAGATCCCAGTGATCAAAACCACATTGTCTTCTTTGTCTTAAGACAAACTCAGTGGACTTGATGACCTCAAAGGTCTTTTCCAACCTTAACAATTCTATAGTTTTGTGTTTTTATCTAGTGCCTACATGATCTTTGCCCTCCTTGCTGTTTCTTGGCTCCTACTGGTTTTTATTTCTTTGCCCATCACTCTGCATCCTTCAGACCTTTAGTGACTTCCGTGCAGGACCCAGAGCAAGAAGTTCTGCTCTGTGTTGGAAGCACCCAATTTTAACAGATAATTATCAAAACATTCTTTGTTTTTTTTAAAAAGCCCCATTTGTTGAGGGAAGGTGTGTTCCTGGTGTAAAATTAAGTAAAATATAAAGGTAGCCAGCAGTTGGAACTGACCAAACTGAAGCCTGAAGCTTTGGCTTTGGACATGAAACAGGGACAATTGGCTCTCCTGTCCCACTGCCTTTAGCAAAAGCTGTATTTTGGGTATGTGAGTCATCCCACACCACTGCCCCATTCCCTTTTGGAGACTCCGGGTGTGTGGCTTGGATGGTAAATAGAGGCTTTCACTGCTAAAAAGCTTCCTGTCTTTGGGGCTAACAGAGCCATGAAAGATAATCTGAGAGATGTCTGAGAGTGTCACAGACTTCCTTGAATAACTAAGGCAGTGATGTGACCCCAGGCACAGAATGGTTTTAACCTCTTCCCTTTTTACTTTTTTGTTTTGTTTCGTTTTTGTTTTTGTTTTTGTTTTTCCCTTGATTTTTCTTTTAATAGAAGTCCCAACTGGACACTGAAAGTTTGTTATTGTTCACAATCAGCCCAGAGCCCATAGTTCTGCCTCCTAACTACCACTAGCACAGAAATCACAGTGGCAGTAATGCAATTCACAGCTAAGGGCAGGGAAAGCTTCAGAAATAACTGTGTCAGGTTTGTAGTGGGGAGAGAGAATCTGCAGGATAATGAAGTGTCTGCAGGCTGCAGGGCACAGCAGTGCAGGGCTGCAGTCCATGGAACAGGGGAACAATCTCCTGGCAGCCACCTGAGAAAGCTGCTCTCATTTTCAGGCACTGCTGCTGGGTGGAATTATTGTAATTTAGTCGGTGTAAAGCATCTGGAGGGATAATGAGGAAAGGATCTCCTCATTCTAGGCTTTATTCACATGAGACTGCTCTGCTGGGCACAGAATTCATCCCTGCAGCCAGGCTGGAGTCTGAGGTGGGCCCAGTTGCCAAACTGGGCAACAAAAGTGCTGAACAACAGGAGACCTGCAGCACAGCTAATGCTTGCTGGAAGGACAAAGCTGACCTTGTCATACTCATTCATCTCAAAGCCTGAGGAAAAAAAAACCCCTCAGAATACTCATAGGAGTAATTTATCCTCCACAGGTCTTTTCCTGGCTCTTTGCAGATAGAAGGTAGCTAAAATTTATGAGCCTTAATTTAAATGTAAATACTCCTGTTAGTCATGAAAATGACCTGTCCCATTTTGAAAACTTAAACACTGGTATCAATCTTCTATGACAATGAGCTCCACAGCTCCTTTCTCCTTGATTAATTACTGCCTTTGCTCTGTGGAGTGGAAAAGCAACCAAGCCTGTGCTCCAGGAGCAGCAATAACTGCCCTCACAGGCAGCACAGGAAAGAAATTCCTGTGATGCTGCAACTGGCAGGAGGTGGAATTGAAAACACATTAAGCTGTGTTACAAGTTGGTGAATGGAGCTTTTCTGGAGGCACAGGGGTTGGCATGAATGACTTCCCTCAAGATCCAGAAATTTGGGGTTGTTCTGACCTCAGGAGGGAGAAATCACAAACTGGGGGTGGTGGCAATGTAATGTGAAGGAAATGAGAGCACAGAGTTACCTCTCAAGAGGGAAGGAGTCACAGGGGAGAGGGGAGAAATGGGAGCTGACGAGGCTGGGTGCTGAAGCCCTGCTTCAGACACAATTACAGCACTGCTGGGAAGGAACTGTGTCTTACAGAGCCATTCAGAGTTCCCCAGCCCAAAGGATCTGATGATAGAAAGTTTCCTATTCATCTTGATGTCAGGTAACATCACTTATGCCATTTCCACTTGTTTTACAAGCCTTGATGTGTGCTGAATGGTGCAGGAACAGCAGCACAAATCACCCCAGAGATCCTGAAGGCTGGCACATCACAACACCACGGAGACTGAGGCTACAGGCTTCTGCTGAGGAGGAATTAATTATTTCCTGTATTTCCTTCCTACTCTAATCCTTTTCAGACAAAAATCACTTGTCAAAGCTTTGGCTGGACTCTTCTGCTAGTTCTTCCCTGGTGCACGGGTCTGAGGATGGATGGAAAAAAGAGAGAAGCTGCAGCAGTTCATTCACCACAGACTTAAAGACTGAGGTCAGAACATAAAGACATAAGAACTTCATGTTCACTCAGACCAATGTGCAATTTAGGCTGGGACTCAGTCCCTGTGGGGATCAGTAAAAATTAATTTGGGAAAGAACATTGGAAACAGGGGAGTTGAACTGCAAGTTGTTCCTTGCTCTTACCTCCTTGCTCCTGGCCGTCAGAAGATATTCCTGATTCAGAGACTGCATTTAAATGCATTAAATGACCTCGCTGGTGGCCCCAACTCCTCCCAGGAGTCACTGGACTTGTGGTTTACGTTCTCTGGGGTTGTGATACAGGTTAGAATGTGGTCAGAGTGAAATGAACCAGGTGTAAATGTATCAATCTCTGAGGGTCCAGCCTTTGCAGGGAAGTGGCTAAAATTAATTAGTGAGACTGCTCTTCAGAGGTGTTTTGTTAAACAAAAGGCTTAATACAGAAAAATAACAAAATAACAAACGTTACAGAAAACAAATGAAAAGCCATGCACAGGTGTCCCAGAAACCTCTGATACCTTGCTAAAAACACTCCAAAAAGCCTCTCACTTCTTTAGTGCTCCTTCCTAAATACTGCATGTTTTAGGAGGGACAATTTTGAGGGACAACTAGAAGAGACAATTTGGCTTGCTGCCAGTAAGGAGAGAGAGAGAGGATTTGAAGAACAATGAAAAGGTTCAACAGATGCTTCTCTCTTGGCCCTGAGACAATCACTGCCAGGAGGGTATGGAAAAATCTAGGTAAACTTCCTAAAATGTCTAGAGGTAAAGTGAAACTCTTTCGTTATCTGGGAAACACCTGCTGGGGGTGTGGCGGATGCATTCCTACAGGGTCAGACCACGGATTACTTCACTAACATGATGGATTGAAGAGCCCATAACCTGTTAGTCACAGTAGAACACCTTCATCTGTGTGGGCTCCTCTCCTCTGCTTGTCTGCCCACTCCCAAGGGCTGGATGAGGAGGCATTTCCTCAAAAATGCACTCCCTCCTGTCCTTTGGGAGCTGCAAGGTGAAAGAACAGAAAAAGCCTGGATCAGGACAGCAAGAAACTGCTCATCCATGGGCTGTGGGAGGAGTACTTGGTGCTGCGTCCTGCAGTCACACAGTTCGTGCAGCCATTTCACCTCTAGTTGTGCCTGACAGCAGATTTTGGGCAGGAAATATGCCCCTGAAATACAGTAAGGTCAGACAGACACAAGCACGGGGTGTGTGTCACCCTGAGCGAAGGAGCAGGCAGAAGGAAAAGGATTTCCTTGAGAAGAGAAAAGGACAGACAATTTCTGACACGGAGAGAAAAGATACTGCCACTGGAGGCATCTTGGCTTTGTAAATTAAAGTGTTCATTGGTTCCTCATGATTTCTTAAGAACCAGTGTTGCCATGCTGAATAACCAGACACCTCCTCCTGAAAGGGCAGGAGTTTCTCATGAGGGCCTGATGGCACAGGAGTCCTGCTGTGGGTTTGAGCAGAGGTGTCCTCATACCCTCATGTTTCCATGTTTTCATATCCTCCTGTTTTCGTATCTTCATATCTTCATGTTTTCGTGTCTTCGTATCTTCATGTCCTCCTATTTTCATGTCTTCATGACCCAGACAACTGATTAAGGGATAAGAAGCACAAATACTGTTCTTCTCTATCCTTCCAGTTGGAGGGAATGAAGGAAGGAAGAGAAAGAGCCCCGAGCATGGTGTCACCAGGAGAATTTTGTGGTTTTTTCGTCATGGATTGGTCTACATGACACCAAACCTGTTTAAAAGGTTGGTGATGTGAGGTTTTGGGTAGAGGAGTGTAGCAATTGACAGCACAGTCTTGTGGGGGACTGAGTTATGAAGTGCCTTGTTTTCTATTTGCAGGAATCTGGGGACAACAGTAGCGAGGCTTGTGCAGAGAAGGGAAACAAAGCTGGGAAGAATCTGGAGCAAAAGTTTGATGAGGAGCAGCTGAGGACTGGGGGTGTTTAGTCTGCAGAAAAGGAGGCTCAGGGGGGACTTCCCACTCTCTAGAACTCTCTGACAGGAGCGTGCAGCCAGGTGAGGGTTGAGCTCTGCTCCCAGGTAACAAGGGACAGGACCAGAGGAAACGGCCTCAAGGTGCACCAGGGAAGGTTTAGATTGGGTATTAGGGAAAATTTCTTTGCTGAAAGGGTGATCAGACATAGGAACAGCCTGCCCAGGGCAATGCTGAAGTCACCATCCCTGGAAGTGTTAAAAAACATTTTGATGTGGCACTTGGGGACAGGGTTCAGTGGTGAACCTGGCAGTGCTGGGGTAATGCTTGGAGTCAATGGTTAGAGGTCTACTCCTAACCTCAACGAATCTCCATGGGCCTATAGGAAGATGTGTGTATTCCAGGGAATCCAGAGTCCCAGAGCTTGTCTGTGGCTGTGCTGGCCAAACCAGATGAGATTATCTGGGATCTGGGATGAGCCCCCTCTCACCACACACATAGAGCACCTGGCTCAGCTCTGCAGCAGGTTGGACATGAAGCAGCAATTAAAGTGAAAGCCAACATGCTTTTCCTTGGCCTTTCTAATTAGTAAATCAAGAGCCAGGTGTATTGTGAGAAACTGCACACAACAAAAACCCCTTTATTTGATCTGAGAACAGACCATGTTTTTCCCTGATTTGGTTTCCTACCACCACCACCCTGAACTGCCTCTTGAGCAGGGTGTCAGAGCTGGGCTTCCACGAAGGAAAACAGGGGAAAAACCCCAAAAATTCTCCAGCAGCTGACTGCAGCCTGGCTCAGAGGTGGGCACAAAGAGCTTCTGATTGTTGGTAGAGAGAGGATGTCCTGCTAATTATTTCCACCAAATGACCTTAATTGTGTGATTCGACAGAGAAAGCAGAGAAATAGAAACCCTATTCTTTTGCCTTGCAAAATTGTGAGATCTGGAAAGGCAGAAAGAAAATCACATAAACTCTTTCTGTAAAGGCAGCCTCACTGATTTCAGAAATGGACATCTATAAATAGCCCTGGTAAAACTCGGAGTAGCTTTCTGTTGATTTATTGGGTTTTTTCTCACTCTATCCATACAGTGGTATTTTTCCTCTGGGATGCACAGAGCCACTATTTTCTGATTCGAAGCATGAGACAAACAATTAGCATTAACAATCATCATAATGTGCCAGAGTGGTTGAAAGCTCACTGAATTAGTTGAATCATCTGCATAGAAATAATTGCAAATGAGCACTTTATTAAGGAAGCTTGGAAACCTTCTATTAATTCATGTAGTATTCCATTAATAATGATGTTCAATTAAGACTGCTGTCCCTAAGTCTCTCTGGAAACAGTTGATAGGAGAAATAGGAGTGCACTTTGCTGGAGCCCTTCCCATTCCATGACTGGAACACGCCAGAAGGAGAATCATGGGCAATACTTAAAAAACAATTTCCCCTCTTAAGTCTTTTCTAGGGCAGGCAGAGCACATGTACAACCCATAAATGGCACGGAGTGGGAAGAATACCTCACAGCAAGTTACTTCCCAGGCTCTGTGCCTGTCAGGGTCTATTTGCTTTCACCCACATGGAAGCCTCCCCTGAGGTCCCCATGGTTTCCCCTGTGTGCTCAATCAGTGCACATATTCTGGAGCCCCTAATGCTTCCAGATGGGAACAGCAGCTGCAGAGGCTGGCAGGGAAAATCAGCTCCTTGGTGGCAGTTGCCTGGGGGAATGTAAATATTCCCACAGGAAAAGCAAAAGGAAAAGCAAGGGAAGGATGGGAGCCTGGGAGGAAGTGACAGCTTTATCACGAGGACAGTGAAATGATCAGGTGAAGGAAAGAAGCAGCAGCTTCCATGAGTATTTAGGATGTGCAGAGACCCTAAAAATAAACCCACTGTGGGACCGTCTGTGCATTTGTCTTTTCCAGAGCTTCACTCTCCTGCCTTCAAGCCACTTTTTAATTGCAGGACATGGGGCATCCTGCCTGCTTCAGACACAAAGGCTTTTCAGCACTGATGTTCCAGGGGTGGGGAGGATGCAGCCAACACAACACACAACAGGCTGGGCAGCCCCAGACTGGCTGTGCTCACTGCTTAAACAAGGGATTATTGAAACCCTGCATACTCCAAGAACTCAACTCCAATCTTGACTGGGCCGTCAAGGCATCCACTGGAGAAAATTCCCAATTTTCACAAGAATGATAAAGAACACAGATGACTTCATTTAGTGCAGCATGTGATTGTGGCTGAAGAAAAAGACTGAGAACTCTGCTCTCATTTGCTCCACTAAATGGTGGTCAGATGCCAGTATTTTTTGAACAAAGAGAAAACAGGGCTTTTTTGAGCAGAAAACACCTTGCAGCTCAGGTTTTCTGACACAGGTTGTAGTTATCAGTCCACACAGTGGAAAAAGGAATGTTTTCCATGGAGATTGACCGCTGCAGTGGGATTGCACAAATCAGAGACAGGACTTCAGAAGGTGGACAGTGAGAGCTCAGAGTAGTTGATCTGGCTTACACTACTGTTTGGGAAATAAGAGTGCACAGCATGTCCTCATTCATAATTCCCTTATGGGATTATACAAAAAAAAAAAAAATCTGAAACCAAATTAATTTAAACTACCAGCTAGAGAATTCAAAGGTTATGCTTCGTCTTCTTTTTTTTCTATTTTTCTTTTTTTTTTTTTAAACTTTTAATACAGTTACACAATTAGCAAAGTTTATTACATTACCTACATATAATCCTGTGGTGATAAACCAAGGAGGAAAGTCTGAGCTGCTGATGCTGCAGTTCACACTCTCCTTGGCCTCATTTACACCAAGACATGGTGTGAAATACTTAATTATCTTGGAGCATTTGGCCAGGAATCCAGGAAAGATTGGAAAGCTCCCAAATAATAATTCCTGTTCTTGGTCTAAATTCCTCATTCTGCTGGTGCTCACTGGGCATTAGGAAACATGTCCAGCGGTTCAGCCTGGGCACATCCCCAGGGAAGCTGCTGTTCCCATAACAGGCAGAGGAAACCCAGAGGCTGCCAGGAGGGTCCATGGCCCATTTAGCGGGGACAGAAACATCCACCTCTCCCCTCTCTCATGTTTTAGCTGACAGAGCAATGTGAAGCAGCAGAATTCACAGAACCATGGAATTGTTCAGGTTGGAAAAGCCCTCCAAGATCATCAAGTCCAACCATTGACCCAGCACCACTAAACACTGTCCCCAAGAGCCACATCCACGTTTTTTGGGCATTTACAGAGACGGTGACTCTGCCACAGCCCTGGACAGCCTGTTCCAATGCCTGATAACTCTTTCAGTAAAGAAATTTAACCTAATATCCAACCTAAACTTCCTCTGATACAACTCGAGGCTGTTTCCTCTCATCCTGTCCCTGTTCCCTGGGAGCAGAGCCTGACCCCCCTGGCTGTCCCCTCCTGTCAAGGAGTTGTGCAGCTGTTCCTGATGCTCCAGCCCCTTCCCAGCTCTGTTCCCTTCTCTGGACACCCTCCAGCACCTAAATTATCTTTTAGATTAGGCAGAAGAGAAGGTTCCTGAGTTCTGAACAATGACAGTGGGGTGAGTGAGGGACCTACGTGCGCAGTTCCACGGGTGAAAACTGAAATTGAGCCATTTAGTACTTGAACAGCTGCAGGTGCATCTGAGGTTCATAACTCTAAACATCATGAAAACATATTCTCTGGTTTTCCTTCCCAGAGATGACTCAGGATATGGTGGTTTTTTTAAAATGAAATTGCACTCCTGAACATGATTCATATATAAACTGCAAAGACCTAACTTTGCTTTCCTCCTTTCTCTGAAATCTTGGAAAAGTTGCAATGTTTTCTCCCCTATTCCCAAAACTACCCCATCATCATCAGAAGTGGAACACAGACAAGTTTTAGCTTGCCAGTCAACACAGATGTAGATCTTGTAAGAGCAGTTCTATAATCAGAATTCAAAGAAGTTCATGTCCATCTCCAAAAACTCACAGCCAAAATCTTGGCAGCAGCAGAAATACACCAGCAGTAACATATTTATTCTAGCACAGGATAGGATGTGGCCTCCAAACCTCAGGTCAAGAAAGGAACTGGGCAAAAGCATTTCATAAATTCCTGATACTCAAGTTCGACTCCAACTTAAATTTTCTCCTCTGCCACACTGCTCTGGGACCCCTCAGCTCCATGGGCTGGAAATCCTTTCATATCCACTCACAAATCTGTCTGTAGAGCACCTAGATCCATTTTTTCTTGCACTGACACTGTCCTCGATCATAAGCACCTCTTCAGTTTCCAGTGTTTATTGAATGGTGATGCATTTACAGGCAGCAACAACACTCCTCAGTGGCCTTCACTGTGCGAGGTGACAATACCACGATTTCAGATGGAGCTTGTGAAACCTTTCACATTTTAAGAACAGAGCTCTCTGAGCACACTTTTAATTACTGGTATTATTCCAGGAGCTCATGAGGGCCCTGCTCTCCGGGTTTTGTTTTGTGTGGGGCAGGCTCTATACAAAGAGTGTACAGAACAAGTCCTACAGATGTGAGATGAAGAGAGGGGCGAGTAAAGGCAGTGGGAAGCAAAGGCAATGGCTTGGGGTTAATCAATAGCCAAAGTGTTTCTAGCCTTCATCTGAGTTCATCAGATGAGGCTCTTCACAGAGACTCAGGCAGTACAGGCACTTCAGATTTTCTGTATTTAAAGATGGCCTCGTCTTTGGGTTTGTCATTTTACAGAGTTCTGTGATTTTCATTCCTGCCTTTCTCTGTGATTTTACTGAGGACTGTTAGAGGATGGGACAGAGCTGTGCTCAAACCCACAGCCACTGCACCCAGCCCATCCCAGGAGTTATGGTGAAGTTTAAAATTGCCACGAGCCTGAATCATTAATGAAGGCTCTGCTATTGAAGTGGCAGCTGGAACAGACTGAACTAGGCTGGGTGGGAAGGCAGGAGATGAGGGGGGGACATGGAGCACTGACATGAACTCTGTTAGGTGATGTCCTGACCTGGGACTTTGCTCTTTCCTCTTGCTCCACAACAAGAAAGGATTGTGCCTTAGATGTGGAGCCTGCTCTGCTCTAATCACATCAGAAACCTCATCCTTTTAAATGCAAACCAGAACTAATAGTGCAGATCTCCTCCCCACCTGAGATATCCTCAGTCTGCAGGTTCTGAGAGTTGTCACATCACTTTGCTGTATGAAACCTGCTCTGTATTGATGCTCTGCATTTCTCCTGACAGGTTTCTACAAATCATTTAATCTAACTTTTCCATCCTTACAGAGGCCTGCAGCAGCAATCCTGCCAATCCTGCACCAGACTGAAGAGCAACAGGGTTCAAAGGAGCTTGGAACAGAAGAGGATAAAAGAAAGTAGACAGGAGATGGTTTGGGGGGGAAAAGAAAAAAACAAGAAGTGACTATATTGTTTTAGGAAAAAAAATGTTTCAGTCTTTTGGGGAGAAGTAATATGTGGGATTTAGGAAATCTGTGTGTAATCGTAAGAAAGAATGCGGACGCTGCCCCAGGCCTATGAGAAAAAAATGTATCAGATGCTTTACTGGGGAAAAAGAAAGAGCTAAATTTAAGGGCAACAGGAAAGCAGAATTTCCCTCAAAACCTCAATTTGCTTTCACTGCCACCATAGTAGTAACAAAAGATGTTATGACAATGTTTGTGGGTTTGGTTGTTTTTAGAGCTGCCTTTATCCAGCAAGGACATGCCATTTTTAATCTCCAGCCTATCTTCCTGTCAGCACCGTCCTTTATTGGATTCAAAACTCAGCAGGGACGTGGATGCTTCCCAGAACAAATACCTTTCTTCCCCTACTTCTTCTCTGATAACCACTGCACAAATAAAGCTTCTTGTGATGGAGTCCACCCAGGTCACTGCTGGCCACTGCCAGCACATTGTTTAATAACAAGTCAGGATTTTTAAAAAGGACTCCTACCTCAGAGGATGCTTTAAAAGCACAGTGACGAGGGAAAATCAAAGCAATTTGGGTTTCTGCATTATCAGCAACAGCAAAGGAAAAATGTGATTGAAAAGAAGTATTTTAATCCTTTGGATTTTTTTTATTATTTTCTTTTTCTTCAGCTTGATTGGTATTGCTGATAGCAGGATTCCTCCTTTGGAAAGTTTCTGCTCCAGCAGTGTGAGATTGTGATTCAGTGGGATGATGAGGCTGAGTCAGTGGGAGCTGCCTGTGTGCACCTGAGGGAGGGAGCAAACCTTGACTATTAATGAGAACAGACAGACTGTGAGAATCCCAGCAGTGCAGATCCATTCAATAACACCAAGAGAAATGCCCTGAACGAACCTCTCCAGGGCCTGCACTGGAGATCAATCCACCTCTACAGCACACTTTGTGCACAAATTCTTTGCTTTTCCTTCTTGGTGTATTTCTTTTTGTTTGTGAGTTTGTTTGGTTTTGCATGGTACAGACAGCACAGCTCTCACAATTTTAGGACCACCTACATTTAGACCTTGAGAAAATGATGTTGACTTGGACCTTCAGCTGCCTCAGTGACTTGGACCTTGGAGCTGCCTCAGTGACTCACTGGCACTCAGCCCCTGTGCCAGCAACAATCAAGCCTTCTCCTTCACTTTTTATCATTTAGGTGCTAAATGGAATGTTTACTGGATTGTTTGCCATTGCTCGGGTTCAGATGTGACAGAACTGGAGAAAACAAGGCTAAAATGGGTCTTGACAGGAAAAGAGGGCCCTGGCTGAGCTCTCATCCCTTCCCAGTTGTGCTGGGGTCTCATGGACACAGATGGCAGATGATTTCATCACCTGCTGCTACATCTGAGATTCCTGACCCTTAAAACAGGTGTGTGATTCCTCAGTGTTTAGGGAAGTAGGACTTTTCTGCTAAATGGAGGGTAGAGGATGTGAATGAAGGATGCAGCTGCTTGAGGAATTGAGGAAGAAAGAAGCTGGGTACAAGGTGACAGGATAAATTTGGGAAAATAGAGTCGAGATCCAGTTCCTTCCTCCTTCCCACTTCAGCACAACTGAGGACTAAGTTAGAGGACTAAGTCCCACTGGGCTGGGGCAGCACCAGTGATGGTGAAGCTCATTTCCAAAAGCAGAACACCCTCCAGACCAGCTGAACACCACAGAAACACCTTTTGCCATGCCAGCCAAATATTTCACGTGCTCCTAAAACCCCCAGAGCGAGAGATCCCAAAGCCTTGCCAGCAGCAGAGCAGGTGTGCTCCAGCCTCCGCTTTGAGACAGGGCTGCCTTTGGGATCCACCTGCACTGACAGAGCAAAGGAAAATCAAGCAGGTCATGGGGAAGAAGCATAAAAATTGGGACCAGATGTAAAATTTGAATCTTCCTGGAAGTCTCTATTTTCATCTATTTTCAGCAGGGACTCATGGAGTGAGGTAGATGGATGGAGTGGGGCAGGAATAAGGAACTGGCAGATTTCTACTTTAGTTCAAGATCAGGAGGAGCTATCAGACTGTATTTTTTTGGCCAGGAATTACCTAAATTCTCTCACCCAATTCCATCATACCTTCTTCTATCCAAAATAAAAACAGCATTAAAAAAAAAAACCCCAAATAATAGAAATTGATTATCAAAACTGATTTTTTCTTGGGGCACTTGATAGAGGTAAATGTGATGAAGATGTCCATAACCTAAAATTTGGGCAGCAACAACCTGCAATGAAACATGAATTTGGGTTCCCTTCACCGGAACATCTCCAGAACTGTGGAAAACAGATGTGTATAGACAGACCCTGAGGAATCTCATGCTGGTTAACTCTGGTTGCACACTGGACACGTTTTGCATGACACCATGTGAGTTTGAAAAGATGGACTACTGCAGTTTTGATTCCTGCCTGACATGTTTTGGTTCCTGAAATTCCTTTCCTAGAGAATTTTCTGTGAACAAGAAACATGTTTTGGTAACGGCAAGAATGTTCAACATTTTTCCTCTAGGAGGGACTTCTCTTGATGTCCCTCTGGTCTGACCAATGTGATTGAAGAAGTTTGTCTTCTTGTCACCACTCAAATTGGTCTGTATAAAAGAGTATAAAAAGAGAAAATGCTTCCAGACAATAAAGTAGTCACCTTTTCAGCCTTCTGAAGTCAGAGTATTTGTGTCATTGTAGTGTACAATTGTGACAGACGCCCTCAATTCACAGCATGTACAGGGAAGTACTTAATTGCCACCACTCAGTTGTTGCTTTTAATGTTGAAGCTGACTGCAAGATTTAAACCTTAAAGTTTAAATAACAGAAGAACAATTAAGAAGAATTCAGCTGGGCCACCTCTGTGTTTGAAGCTGGATTAATTTATGCCATCCTACCTATACTGTTTTCATTTACTCAAGCATTTAGAAAAGACTGAGCATAAAAGCAGGGAATATGGTTACTTCAATGAATAATTTTCATTCTTTAGTCAGTGCAAATTAATTCAGGTCTCCAAGCACTGTGGGAATTAGTTTTATATGCACTGTAGAGGGCTTGAAATAGAAGTTTAAATTGATGCATCATAGAAGTTCCCATTTAATGTTTTAAGGTGTGGGGCTTTTTTGTTTAGCATAGATTATTCTGTTTAGAGATGCTGGAGTGCGAGGAGATTCCTATGATTATTAGAAAAAGCCTTGTTAGGAATGCTCAGAAGATTTAGCTAAGACTTTAGGGATGCTCTGCTCCAGGAAAACAGTAATTCTGTCACTGTCAATCATCCTGTTGTAATCCTGGGCAGGGGGAGGATGTCCTCCACCCACAGTTTATCCTCTGCTATTAGGACAAGGTTTTTCTCAAGGATTATCATTGCACAACGGTCAGTGGAGCTGGTTTTAAGTCCAGGTTGAACTTTCCTGGACAACACAGCACGAATTATACAGAAATGCCAGTCATGGAACACAAGAAATAACACATTATTAACCCACCAGGCCACTCCTATGACAATGTATTCCTGTGATTCAGGCTGTGGACATACATATGATGACGGATCCACATCTACTTGTTTTGTACTAATTCGCCTTTCCTCCTATCCTTCCTCTACCCTGCAGCCTTAACTCTGCTTTCACTGACATCTCCTTTTGCCAAACTCCCTTCTACACTCTGGACCAGATCAGGGAAGGATTTCTATGCAGTCTTCTTGATCTGCATTCATCATTTCATGAGCACTGTGGGGGATTAAGCTTCACTAATGATGTTCCCTTTTTATTTAAGAAAACTTCTAAGCCCTTGAATGAAAGAAAACTCAAAATTAACCCAAAGCAAAATGGAAAGGCTTCATTCTGTCTCCTTTGGTTTATATCTGGGTTTTAGATGTCAGGGAATGCAAGACATTACCATGTTCTGCCTTGTGAGAAAACAAAATTTGCCCCCAAAACTTGCGACTTGACACACTCAGATCCCAGTCTCCCTTAATGAAGAATGCTGCTCACTGAAGTTTTTTTTTGCTGCATCAATAAATCATATTCAGTTCTTTCCCTGAATCCAAAGAGGCTTTAGCTCCTACACTCAGGAGGAGCTCATCCAGCACATTAGTCAGCAAAACCACAGAACATAAAAGCCACAACAACCACGTTCAGGACCAACCAGGACCTGCACAGAGCCATGAGAGGGCTGGAGCAACCCAGAAAGCATCACCCAACCGAGTTAGAAACATGCAAACACATTACTCACCTCAAGCACAAGAAAAGCATAAAGGCAACTATAAGGGCCCCTACTGAAATACAGTGCCCCAGGTAGTTTATGATGAGAGCAATCTTGTAATGGAGCGCATACTTCCTCTGGAGGTAAAGAGATAACAGGATTAAATCAGTGTCAGTCTCCAAGCACTGGTATTCAGGAACAGTTTATCACTTCAGAAAACAGTCATTACTTTTCTCAACTTTACAATGACATAACAGTCCCAAGGCTGATGCCTCTGTGTAAGGCAAACAACATTGCCCAGGCACACAAGTACAGGCTTGGTGTCATTTCAGTTTAGGATTTGTCCACGGTTTCTTACAAATATCTGCAAAAAAAGTTATTTTGTCTCCACTTTCCCCCTTCTATTTTTTTTCCATTTCCTCAGGTTTTCTTATTTTAAACCTTTGTCATTTTAGGCAACAAACCTACCAAAGACACATCTCCTCAGAGTTTCAAAAGTTACAAAATATTATTTTCTTAGGAAACAGCACGGTCTTAATGAGCCAGGTTATGCCATTTTCCTACTCAAATGGCTTGGTTTTTACACAAAAATGTCAGTAACAATAAATAACAAGCCCTTCCCAAACAGGCAGATTTTCCTCTGAGGGACATTCCTTGCAGGCAAAGCAATCCTTGATCTTTATCCTTCAAACCCAGGGCAGAACCAATGCAGACTAAAAGAGCTGGAACCCAGTGGTGCCCCTTCAGTTCTGGGAGAGCCTGACAAACCAGGGATCCTGTTGTTTTTAGCAGCAAACAAAATATGTGGTGAAATTTCCTCTATTGGTGTCTACTTCCTGGGATGTGGGGGGATTGTTGGCAGATTCTTGATCCTGGTCCCATCTAAATCAGTGAATTTAGGGATTTTAGTGACCGAAATTTGACCTTGCAGTAATGTCTTTAGTGGTGGGCTGCTGTTGGCTTTGGAGAAAGGAGAAGCATCTC
This sequence comes from Sterrhoptilus dennistouni, assembly GCA_013397095.1. Taxonomy (NCBI): domain Eukaryota; kingdom Metazoa; phylum Chordata; class Aves; order Passeriformes; family Zosteropidae; genus Sterrhoptilus; species Sterrhoptilus dennistouni. The sequence goes on along the minus strand of VWZU01007428.1, from coordinate 203,865 downwards.
CTCTCTTTGCCTGGCTAGGAAGAAGTAGAAAGACACTATTCAGAGAAATACTGAAGCTGGCTAAAAAAAGGTTTGCTACTGGGACACTAAGTGCCTTGAAAAATGTATTTATTTATTAGTTTTTCATTTATTTCTTTTCAAGTTAAGCAGATCTTTCCCCACGTTGGGATGTTGCCCTCCTTCAGAAGAACAAGGCTCTTAAAAACCAACAACTTGCATTTCCTCCCTTGTGATAAAAATATGAAAGTAAAATCCTACAAATGGCCATTTTTTTTTAAATTTTGGTTGAATTTCTTTTTTTTTTTTTCTCCTAACAATTTCCCTTAACATTTTACTCCAGTGAAAGGAATTTGTCAGTGAATGAATGTTTGGCTGAAACTACAACCAGCAGCTGTAGTTAATCTGCTCCATTGTTCTGTGAAGATAAGCATCTTCCAGCACTTTGCCAGAGAGCCAGGGAGCTCTCTTGGAATCATTTTTATGATGAAACCTGCCTGTATCTTCAGCTCACAGTGTAATGTGCTGTTTCTGGACAGAACTCAACCACACAGAGTATTTTTAAGTCTATTGTAAAATCCCCTAAAATAAACTTCCCCATCCATGGGCCCATTTTCTGAATTGCCTGGAGGTGAAAAGAAAAAAAAGCAACAAAAGGAAGCTGAGGAATGCAAATTCCACTCTGTGTTTTATTTATCCTTCAGTCGAGGGGACACCTGAAGGGAAATAAAACTCACTTGACCTGATGTGACTACCTGTGCAATGCTGTTTTATTCAACAACGCCCTGGCAAACTGCAGGGCTCATTGACTCTCCTGCTTAATTCACAGAGCCAGAGGATCACAGAACATCCCAAGGGATCCAAAAGGATCACGGAATCCAACTCACTGCTTCTCGCAGCACTATCAAAACCCAAATCCATCTGACTAAGAACTTTTTTCAGAATTGCTCATTTAGTGCTAGGGATCTCCTGGAAGATGGCAAACCTTGGGTTACAGCACGAGGTTCCTGCTCGTTAAGCCTCACCCTCCTTTTTGGCTCTTGACCACTATTTTAACTTCACTCAAGCATTAAGATGTGGTTCAAAACATGATAATACTATTTGGAAAAACAAAATTATTCAGCTCCTGTCTGATGCACTGATGCTAAAGGAAAAAACAGGCACAAATTCCGTATTTTCTGCTCCTGACGCCAACGAGGTTTCCCAAAGGCAAATTCAAATGTGATAGAAACAAGAGCTGCCTCGCTGCTTTACGGAAAACCAAGCTGACAGGGTGGCAAGATCACTCTCCACCAGCCTACATGCAATCTGCATCTCTGCTGGAATGGGAGGCAACACCTCCAGGGCTGAAAAGCACGTGCCCAGAACAGCACGTGTGTGTTCCCCAAAGCTCAGCTCACGTAAAACACTCGCACAGCTCATTTCTGGCTCGCCCTCTTGGACAGCGCTACGTTCAAAATGTCAACAACCTTCTCGTGTTTCCCAATATCCTCCTGCTTTCAGGAAGATGTTTCACTTCACTAAAACAAAGATTTAAATTCTGTTCAGGCTTAGGAGGGGGGTTGCTAGATCAGAAATGAGCTAGAGAAGGAGATCAAAGGATCCTGGAATGGTTTGGGTCAGAAGGGACCTTAATGATGGTTCCTGCCATGGTCAGGAATGCCAGCTACTAGACCTGGTTGCTGACCTGTTCAACCTGACCTGGAAGACGGTTAGGGATGGGGAATCCAGAGATGGGGAATCCAGAGATGGGGAAGCCAGAGGTGTTTTTACCCCCTGACAGCAGCTCACACCACTGCAATCCCATTCCATGACATTAGACATGACAATCGTTACACCAGGCAGGGTAGAGGTGTCTCCCACCAACTCTCAGCAGGTAAACTGAGGAATGACAGCACAATGCCTTTACCTGAACTCGCCTTGCACATCTAAGGCATGGTGGGCTCCCCACAGGCAGGCTTCAGGCTAATGAGTCATTCTGCCTAGGGCACTTTTCCCCTTGCTGCAGCTAGAATGCGACTGCTTAACCTGTCCTAAACAATTCAGAGAGTGATCTGTGATTGATTTTGAATCAAAAACCACCTAATAGCAGCACTCTTAGACCATCTGACAAAGATCTTGCTTCCTCTAACAGAACTTACTGACAGGCCCTGCCAGTGTTTACAGCTCATGTCTCCCTGGGAGGCTCCACACACCATTGCCAGTCAGCCACTTCCGAATTCCTCCTGGTGCCAGCATGATCTCAGCCCCAGCACAGCATAAGGACACCTCTCCACAGACCTTCAGAAGCAACTGGGAAGTATCTTTGTCATCCCAGATGACTCTGAGCTCACTGTTTTCCCGTTCTGAGCCAGCTGGGAGCTGCTGTGGCTGATGTGACTGTGCTCTGTGCAGGATACATTAGTCTGAGCCCAGCGTGGTGCTAACTCAGCTCCTCAGCTTGAAGCCACCTCAAAACATCAGCAGAAGCAAATTCATGTACAGCTGCCACAGACCACAAGACCAAAGTTCCTGATTTATAGCTCTTTTTGGAGGCTAAGATGTATCTTTTGCTGCCTGAGATGCTCACTTTTCTTCTAAGAAGAGCAGAGATTTCTGTTGGATACAGTGAAGGCCCTTTCAACACAGGAGCTTGTAGGCTGAGGGGAATCTTTCCATTTGTCACACATCGTGCCACCAAACAGCCAGCTGGATCAAAAATTATTTCTATTATCTTGTTTCTGTGGCTGGAACTATTTGTTCAGAGGGTGAGATTCAGTCTGACATGAGGACACCAACACTTGGGTACCCACCCAAGGCAAGGGTTAGAAGCAGTTGTGCGTATACAGATACCTTGTGTCCCCTGAGGAACACTGGGGACACTACTTGTGATTCCAGCTGGTCCAGGTGACTGACCTCCATGGCTGCTGCTGAATCGGAAATATTAAGGTTGGAAAAGACCTTTAAGATCATTTGACTCCAACCACTCCCTCAGCACCACCCTGTTCACCACTAAACCCTGTCCCCAGGTGCCACATCCACAAGTTTTTCAGGGATGGTGACTCCACCACTGTCCTGGGCAGCCTCTTCCAATGTCTGAAAACCCTTTCACTAAAGAAATTTTTACAAATATCCAACCTAAACTTTCCCTGGACCAGCCTGGGGCTGTTCCCTCTCCTCCTGTCCCTTGTTCCCTTGGAGAAGAGCCTGACCCCTCTGGCTGTCCCCTCCTATCAGGGAGTTGTGCAGAGCCACAAGGTCCCCCCTGAGCCTCCTTTTCTCCAGACTGAGCTCCTTTCCCAGCTCCCCCAGCTGTTCCTGGTGCTCCAGACCCTTCCTCAGCTCTGTTTCCTCCTCTGGACATGAAGGACACAGGTATTCCAAAAGACAGTCACCGGCCAGATGGATGGAGACACTGGGGCATTTTAAACTAAATCACTCAACTACATTTGAGGAACTAAATCTCAGTCAGAGCAGAGTTTTATGATCTACTGCCACAGGTCTCAACCACAAGCAGAGCAATGATGCATTAATATAACCCAGTGAATGTGTGTTCACTGAGCTGATGCCCCCTAAGACTGACCCACAGCTGAAAAAACTCTAAAATTTCTATTGCTACTTTACCAAAACTCTGTCATGAAGCACAGGATTGATGTTGAAAACTCCTCTTTCTCTCCCCTGTTATCAATCACTGAATTAAAACCATGTGATTCTTTAGCACTCTGCCTGTGAGTGGTAGAGCTTAAAAGCAGAGGGTTTTTTTTTTTTTAAATTGAAAATAAACACAAATCACAGGACATTAACCCCTGACTGAGGTCTAGCATTTGCTAAACTCAATAAATAACAATAGACCCACTTGTGTGCCTGAATCTCACCTTTAATCAAAATGGAGCAAATCTGTGGGGATTGTTCCTTTTGTCCATTTTTTTTTCTGAGATCACAAAGTATTCATCTGTAACACTGAGCATTATGAGAGATTTCAAAAATATTCATAAATATTAATATTTGCAAAGCTTGTCACAAATCTTTAAAGATCTAATAAATGAGTTTTTAAGCCTCTGTAAGCAAGGGTGGGGGAACATCTGCACTTTCATCTGTTTAAGAAACATGCTATTTAAGGAGTTTCAAGCTATCACCATAGCTGCAAAGTTTTTAAAAGCAAAAACAGAGCAAAGGGAATAATCCTGTCCTCTAGTCATAACACTTCTCCAGCCTCTTCAAATAAAACCCCTCTGTATTTGCTCGTGCACAGCCAGCCACTGTTGGGAGCCATGCAAACACATAATGAGTGTTGTTAAAATGCAGCAGCGTTTTCCTGAGACGGTGTAGCTCACTGCCCCCAGCTCAGGTTTCCTGTACCACCTAAACCCCATCACAGACACTGAGTCTTTGCCTGGCTCTGCTCCTCATTCTCCAAATCAGCCCTGGCTGCTCCACATCTCCTCTCCTGCCCACTTTTAAGATGTGTTCTGTCTGTCCCTCCCAGTCCCCCAGCTTGTGCTGGCCCCAACACTCCTGCAGCAATGCATTGACATGGTTAGAGACCTGATTAATCCAAAAACATGACCCAGCAGCAAGTTAGCTTTTCATTTTAAATGGGAATGAATTTTAAGGAGGGGCTGCACTGGGGTGGTGCCAGCTTAGGTTGGCCTAAATTGCCATGGGAGCCTCTCCACTATGCCAGAACACCTTGAATATCCCTCTGGATGGCACCCAGGTACTGCCACAACTTTTCTTAATTCCTGGGAGCCTCTAGGAAAAGGAGAGGGGATTAAATTAGCCAGGGGGTAAGAACAGGTCCTCCTCAGCAGCTGGTGTGTTATTATCTGTTTTCTGATTCACTGGTGACAACCCACACTGCCCAAGCACGTGGATCTTACAGGATGGATCTGCACCACAGCCAAAGCACATCCCAGATCTTTGGGGGGCAGCACCACTCCAGAGAGTCCCAGAGGACTAAATGTGAGATCTCATCTTCCTCCTCTCTGTCCCTGGCATGGCATAACTTCAAGGACAGGATGAGCTGAATGAACCCCAAAACAAACCAGCCTGAGCTGCTGCACTCCACCCTGGCTCCTAAAGGGAAAAGCCACTCCTGGCAGAGACAGCACAAAGCCTTTGTGGGGTGGTGTCCCACCACAGCACTCAACACAGGAGGAAGAGTATGAAGGTTTTGAAGACTTAAACTGTGTGAGGGTGAATGTCTATGATGTCTCTGAGACATCTGGAAAGAAAAGGGATCTGCATAATGCCTCACAGCCCTTCTGAAGGAACTTAACCCCATATGTTAATTTAAATCTGCTAAGTCCTGTTCAATCTCCCAAAAAAATCTGGGTCTTGAGTCTAGTTTTTATGTATTTTTTTCTGTTGCTGCCCCTTTACATATTTGCTTAAGGAGAAATGACATTGAGATCTGTAAAGGTCAGTTGTTGCTGAGACCTCACAATGGGCAGATATAGGGTGGAATCAGCTGGTTGAACTTATTTTTTAGTGCCAAAGAGGCTTTAGGTCTTATTGCTATTATTACTAACATTTACTGTGGCAGCTGTAGGCTCTGAACAGAGCTAGGAAAAATCTGCATAAACACACATCATCGGGGACAGAGCAAGATAAAGCATCCATTTACAAAAAACCAAGTTGAGTAGGGGATATGGAGGGAGGATAAGTGATTTGCCACAATTCACAGGGAAGTTTCGTTGTAGAGACAGAAATGGAATCTCTCTCAGAAGTCCCAAATTAGCAGGTTAACCTTAAGTTTAGTTTTGCATTCATTTATGCTGAGAAATGTCATTGAGAAGAATGAAGGGAAAAATACAGACCTTGTCATCCAGAATAGGCTCGCACTGAGAGTAGTTTATCTTGGAAGCCCATGTCCCATTGCCCAGGCATTCTCTGTAGGCATTTCCTGGTACAGACCAAAATAAAAGAGAGATAAACACTCTGTCCTGGACTTGAAACAGCCTAGATATTTCACAGATTCAAGAAAAGATTGACAGAACACATTATTTACAAGGCAAATCAACTGTGAGGACTGGAGCAACCCACTGAGAAGAGGAGAAATAAATAACCAACACATCTACAGACAAAAAGTATTTAAAGGTATTTATATTAATAGCTTTTTCTTCCAGAATATGAATTCAGAACACAGCAAATGTATGAGAACATTGCAACTGAAACCATTCCTGGTGTTCTCCCAAGGTGCCAGTTCTCAGATCATGAGTGAAAATCACAAATTACTGAAACAGAGATTTCATGCCCAAATTCAACATCACCCTCCAGGGCTCTGGGAACTATGTGTGGCAATACTGGAATGAAGAGGAGAGTTCAGTTTCTGGCAAGCACTCTCTTCATCCCAAGGAATTCTGAGAGAAAACTGCAGTTTTCCTGTACAAACCTTCCTCCACTAATCAGAGGGACATCCAATCCCAAACCTAAGAGGTTCTTGGAATTTTTTTCTGTTCCTATTTTAAAATGTTTCTTAGAAACCAGAGAATTAAAATAAAACAGGAAATCCAGAAAGATCCCCAAAGGACAAATAAAGGCAACTTCCTGATGCACTCTTTATGATGTTGTTGCTGCCCTTTACCCAATTTCTTTTTGGGCCTTTGCCATGGCCAGTTAGTACAGGAAAATCAAATGGTCCTAAATGTGCTGCTGATACCAGCCTTTGAAAAAGTTGAAGAGACTTTTGAAAAGGTGCTTTTGAAAAAAGGTAAAGAGATTTTTGAAAAGGTGCTTTGTTTTACAGAGAAAGGAAGTCAACAAATAACAGTCCTGCAGACGCTCCACATGACACCACATTCACAGGGATCACGGAATTTCACTTTGCTCTTGTCTGTTTGCACTTTTCCACTGTTTCTTTTTGGAGTGATGAAGCCAAACAAAACGAAACAGTCTGAGTGGGGTTTAGGTGGTAGGATCCGATTTACATCCCTAAAAGCCCTCACATTTGTCCCCTCCTTTGGCCAGTGCTGAAACTCTCTGTGCAGAATTGTGGCTGATTTTGAGCCTGTTACAAACTCCTGACTCTCCAAGATGAGCCGATGCTGAGTCAGATGTGGAGTCCCACTTCCAGGATACTCATAGGAAACCCTTATTTTATTCATTCAAACCCTCGTTTTACTCATTCTGACTCTTCATTTTCCCTGGTAGTATCCCTCCAGCTCAGCTGTGGAGAGCACAACCACAATCCACCCTGTGAGGCGCTGGGAATGTACAACCCACATCAGTGCAGCTCTCTGAGCTGCCACTGCTCAGCTCCCATGTGGTAAGGGGATGAACAGGAAGGGGGAAAATCAAACTCCGAATTTCTCTAGTCCAGCATCTCCTCCACTATCAGTCACTTCTCAGAAACAACAGCAGCAAGCAGACCCGGCTTCTGGGAATCTCTCATTCCAAACTCTAGTTGTCATTATTAATTTATACGGTAAAGGTTTCTTCCTTCCTTCCCTTCCTTCCTTTTTCTTTCTCCCTCCCTCTCTTCCTCTCTTTGTTTCGTTCTTTTTCAATGACATAATTGAAAAAGAGAGCTCTTCTAGCCAGTGCTTTAAAAGAGAAACATCTCATTCAGTGGGTAAGAGCCTCACCGGAGACACCTGGAGGAAGCAGCTCTTGTTCATGCACTGTGTGCAGAAAGACACTGGATTAAGTTCATGTTTTTCTAAATGATTGTCATTAAAAAAAATAGAAAAAAGAAATTATCATAATGGAGAACTCCACTGTAGAAACAAACAACAAACATTCAACAAGAAAAGAACACTACCATGATCTTTCTAAGGCAACAAGAACTAATAATAATAATAATAAAAAATATAGCTATTAGCATTTTTTTTTCCTAGCTGAAAAACAATTGCATAAAATTTCATTTTCCTAGACAAATGACATACTCAAGAAAGTATGTCAGTATATTTTCTTTTCTTATAATTTCCCCTTCTTTCCTGACTTTTTTCTCAAGAAGGAATGCACACAATGAAGACCTGGTGCTTGCAACATATGATTATTCATTCTCTGTGTGCACTTGCACTCGTATAACACAACTGGCCAAGGAGATTTAATGTTCATGCAAATGAATAAGGAGGAGTAGATGACTCAAGATGGCACAGGCAGCACTCAGCCTTTGTGCACAGAGCTCTGGACACATCATCCAAAATTCACTCCTGCTCCTCAGTCTGTGGTCTATCCTTCCACTTTAAAGATGTTGATTTCCTCCTGTTGTAGATCTGTGGCTCTTGGTTTCTTCTGCTTAATCATCACTCCAGGAGACAGGGAGGGCGGTAAAAGGGAACTTCCTGAACAGAAAGGAATATCCAGGAGTGCTCAGCGTTTCCAGCTTTCACTGGAGGTATTTCAACCCCTCCAGGCTACAAATGCATTGTCCTATTTCCCCTGAGGGCTGACTCAGGAGTGCTGATCAGAGTTATATCCCACCAGGAAAGCCAACGACAGCAGGCAGAGTCCAGATACTCAACAACAGCAGCAGCAGCAACACTTAGAGCTCTCATGCACTCTAAGGGGATGTAAAAGGGATCTCCACCCCTGAAAAACTTCATTCCACGTCACAAAAAAGTAGGCAAAAGATCTGAGCATGGCTGCAGCAAAGCCTTGGCTGGAATACAACTGGTATATCCAATCCTCCCTGACTCCAGATCTTGGGAAAGTCCAGCTCAGTCTATTATTTTATAGCTCTTCACAGAATATATCCAGATAAACAATCAGACACCTACAGGAATGTCTCATTTTTCTGTATTTATACACACATGCCCACATACCCATGCTATATAGAGCCTGAACTTTATTCTTAGTGGAGTAAAACCATTTAAGAGCAACTGAGAAATCCAATTCAAAGTTCCTTGAATGCAGAACAAAATTAGTGTCGCATTTATCAAAAAAACCCCCACCAGTTGTGATATCACAACTCTGTCTGTTTTCAGGGCAAACAGGACTTTTAAGAAACTTTGGCCTATTTGTTGTTTCAATAAAAAGAAGCTGATCAACCCAGATTTGAGCCCATACATCAATAATAATTGATAAATATTAAAAATATTAAAATAATAATAATAATAAAAGATTTTCATCTGACATAGAAGAACATGAGAGAAACTCACAGACTTTTATTTATTTGTTTTGAAGGACTCCTCACACTCTGGTGTTTGATAAAGTGGGGAGACATCCAAACTCCCCATAACTGTCTTCAGCATTCCTGCAACTCAGCACCAGTATTACAGATTAATTCTGGGAAAACTTGCATGGGACGAGAGCAGTTTTTCACAAATCAGCTCAAGGACCTTTATCCCAAACAGAAATGTGTCTTTTAGTCATCTAAAGTCATGTAAAATGAATTCCACCCTGATTCATTTACACTTTATTAACAACACTGCCAGAGACTCAGTGCACGTCTAAACAGAAAATGGAGCAGCAACATCCAATATTTGTGATCCCAACTGTGATTTGTCTGCTCCTTGGAATCCACTGACATATTTTTGCTGTGAGGGTGAGAGAACACTGGAACACTGGAAGCCCAGGGAGGTTGTAGAGTCTCTCTTTTTGAAGATACTTAAGAACTTTTTAAGACAAGCTTCTTGGCAACTGCAGGTGGCCCTGCAGGGGGGTTGGACCAGATCTGAGCCACCCTGTGGTTCTGTGATTAATTGCATAAAATCATCTTTCAAACACAGCTCAGGTACAATGTTCTGCATCAGTTTATGAGGTAAAACCTTAATTTCATTTCTAACTGCAGATGATGTTGCATTTCCTCATGGGGTATGTAAAGCCAAGTGTTTGATGAGTGGTATTGTTGTATTTTTCTTTCTTTATTGACCCTGTTGAAGAACACAAAGCCTTTCAGGTAGAGGTAACTCAATATGTATGGATTGGGCTGGGGGCAGGCTTGTGTTCAGTCACTAAAAGTCCATTAAAGGCACAGCACAAACAGGAGACAGGAGCACTGGGTAAAGGTAAGTGGATGTCATTCTCAGCAGGAAGTTCATCACTTCCTTCCAGTCATTAGTGAATGAAAGACAATTCCAGACACTTCATGCAGGCATTGCTGTAATGGATCTTGTCCCTGACAACTGGAACTAAACTAGTTTTGAAAGAGATTTGACTTGTCTTGCCATGTTTCATGTAGATGAAACAAACCTTTTTGACAAGGTTTACATTTCCAGTTATCATTAAAATGGAAATCTGACTTCTCTAGCTATTTATGCCTTTCATCTCCTGGATTCTACAGAGTGGCCATGGATTCTTGAGACAAGTTCATCAGCTACTGGAGTGAAGGGAATAAACAGAAAAATGAATAAATAAATAAGACATCCTGTTAAGCCCTGAGCTGAGGGTATGTGACTGCTTTGACAACTTGCTGATCCTGTCAGCTGAGCTGAAATGAAGGGTCCATCAACCAGAAAACCAGAATTCCCACTGAACACACTCAAGGTTTTGGGAAGTGGGGTTAGGAGTAACTGTGGCAGAGACTCAAAGATGCAATGAACACCTTGCAAGAGCACAGTGGGTCACCTCATCCACCTCTGTACCCACAGGACTTGTTCAGCGCAGATTAAAAAGCAGAAACCCCAAGAATTTTCAGTAATATTTTGTAAAACTATTACAGACAGCCTGGTAAATCCCTCCACTGTGGTTCTTTTTTGTTGATATCCTATATCTATATTTTTTCCTCATTTTTTAAGACAACTATTGAACTGGTTTTCCCATGTACTGCCCTCTGACCTAGCTAAGCAATTTGCCATCCTTTTCAGGGTAGGTTAGTGCTGCATATTTGCCACAGGTGGAGTTCAACCCTGTAACTTTACAATATCAACTTGCAGCCAGTCTTGTCCACATCTCACCAATCCCTTCCTACTCTGGCTTCAGGGCACAGCACAGCAGCCTATGGTGCCCCCAGCACCATGAAGGTGTTTATACTGAATTTTCCAATGAAAAGTAAGCCCAAGTAAGTCAGGCTTTCCCTTAGATATAAATTAAAATAATTTCTGTGATATGCTGGTCTGTAAAATCAGGAGAGACATTGGAGAGAATCTGTTTTGTCTCAGTGCCATAACTAAAGCTGGGTATCATCTTCTGAGCTGAATAAATGGGGTTTGAAATATACAGTTTTGGGGCAGCAAAAAATCACTTGACAGGTTTGGTAAATGGAAATTGGACCTGGGTTTTACCAACACTGAAGAAAAATTTTAGATACACTGAAAGAACACAGGAGTAAAACAACCCAAAATATCCCAGTGCTGAATGTTGTATCCCAGGAGTTGTTCACAACAGGGAGTTCAACTCTGGTCTCTCCCAATATTGGATTTCATGAGGAATTCCAGCCCAGTTTAAAGGATTCCTTTTTTACAGGGGGTTCCAATCACTGGGACATTGCAAGATCCTCCCAGTGTCTCCTCCAAACAATTTTTATTCATTTAATGTTCAAAATAAGACATTTTGCTTGGTATCAGGCAAAAAAATTTCCTCTTAGGTACTTATCCACCATGATCCCCAGTAAATCCAACAAGAACTGCATGATACAAATTCCTGAGATTGGATGCCCAGATTTCATAGGAGTCAGATCAAATGAGACAGAAAAAAACCCCGTGTTGCATAAGGCACACATCACTTCATGTATAGACTATTCTTAGCCCCTTTTCAAAGCCTCAGAAAAACAGCAAGCTTCTAAAAACAGGGGCTGAATCATGGGGCTATAAATTATTTATTCAAGTGCCGCCCTCCTTCTTTGGTGCTTTATTTTTTTCTGATTGTTGCAGTGACAAGCTCGAGCCAGGTAGGATTCACAAAGCATCAGGACAATTGCTTACTATTTCTAGAAATCCTAAGTGACAGCAGCATAATTGTGACATCCAGGAGACTGGAAAAAAATAAAAATAATCTCTCTCCACATATTTTATTTGTGAATGAGGGTTATTCTGACAAAAACAAGGAGAGGCAAGAACGGGTATCCAACTGATGCTTGTTTCTTCGAACATCAGCCAACATCAACCTGAAAGCAAAGAGGTTTTCTCTGGATGTCACAGCTGGGGTTTTTTTGAATTTGTACAGAAATATAATGCACTTATAGGAGAGTCTTGGAAGGCAGATAAATCATAATCTAGGAAAGAAATGTTCCCCTAGAAAAATATTTCTAAACTCAGCTCTGTCTGGCTCAGCGTGATGTCCTCAGGCTTTCAGGCACATTAGGAACCTTGATGAGCTTTCTATTGTTTTCTTTTGCCAAGAAATCCTAAAAAGGTTTACAAGAAGCTTGAGCAGCCTAATTATCCTCACTTGCTGCATCGATTTCCCATCTGCTGAAGAGCTCAAGTGATTCACCCAGGTCACAGAACAGGTCAAAAGCAAAGGCAGGAACAGAACCTCTCAGAAAATTAGAAGTGCTCCAGGCTCCTGCAGAGTTTAGAAAAAATTTTCTCTGGGTTTCTAGCCCAAGGCATCCTACAAAGATTGAGGGGACTTGAGGTACTGAGTTCTGTTTGTACAGAGGATCACAGAATATTCTGGGTTGGGAAAGTCTTTAAAATGATCCAGTTCCACCTGCTGCCATGGGCAGGGACACTTTCCACCAGACCAGACCAGGTTGCTCCAAGCCCTGTCCAACCTGGCCTTGAGCTCTCCTTGCCCCAAGCTGGGGCTCCTGGCAGCAAGCAGTGCCATTAGAGAGATCCCACAGACTGAACTGTGCAGAACTGTCAGCCAAGTGGCTCTTTTCAACCTCGTTCAGTGAAATACCTGCTAGTGCAAAACTTCTCAAAAAAATCCCGCACATTCTGTTTGACTTTCTGATCCCCACATGGTTCACCTCAGGAAACACAATTTCTTGCAATATTTTTCACTCCTCATGCCTCCAGGGTTAGCAAAACCTGCTTCATAAAAATACAACTCTTTTATAGTAAATAGTCTGTTTCTTCACTGCTTCATTTTGAACTGTTTCAGGATTGAGGTGTGGGCAGTGGCAGACAATTCCCAAACTTGCCCTTTCCCAAGACAATCACCAGAAGGATGATTTGGGAATCATCCCGGAAGCTCCCCTCCTCATCCCAAATTGCTTATAGCTCCTGTGATAACCCTCCTATTAATAACTGAATAATAAAAGAATTATTATTCAATTATATAACGATTATCCCTATATGACATTAATTTCCTTAAGAAATTATTTCATGGCTTGTGATTGAGGAAACTCTTTGTTCTGAAATGTCTGGGCTGGGCTGGTACAGAAACAGCAGAGGGAACACCCAGAAAACAAGGAGAGAAAACCAATGAAGAGGCTCAGCAGGACTTGACAGTTTAGGAAGGACATTGAGACCCTTGAGAATGTCCAGAGGAGGCCACGAGGCTGGTGAGGGGCTTGGAACACAAACCCTGTGAGGAACAGCTGAGGGAGCTGGGGTTGTTTATCTTGGAGAAAAGGAGACTCAGAGGTGACCTTATCACTCTCTACAACTCCCTGAAAGGTGGCTGTGCTCAGGTGGGGTTGGTCTTGTTCTCCAGGCAGCAACTGACAGAACAAGAACAGACACCCTTAAGCTGTGCGAAGGGAAATATAGATTGGATATTAGGAATTTTTTTTTTTACGGAAAGGGTGATAAAGTACTGGAATGGTCTGCCCAGGTAGAGTCATCATCCCTGGATGTGTTTAAACAAAGACTGGATGTGGCACTGGGTGCCAGGGTTTAGCTGAGGTGTTAGAGCTGGACTGGACTCGATGATCTTGGAGGTCTCTTCCAACCCAGTGATTCTGTGAATTCTGTGACAAATGCTTGGTTAATCCTGCCTGCAGCCTCCCAAAGGCTTTGTGCAGTCTGCAGGAAAATCCCTGAGACAGCACATCCCCAGGTGCAGGGGATGGACACACACAACCCAAAGGTGACCAGCGAACACCTCCACGTATCTTTAAGAAGAAAGATGAAAGAGGGAGATTACAAAGCACTGTTCCTCAGGTTATCATCTTTTCCCTTCACCTGGTTTTCAGCACAAGGAAAAAAAAATAAACACAGGAAAAAAATTGCCCAACAAAAAATAAAAGTCAAACCAAACTCCCAACCCAAACTTCTCCACTTCTAGCTGAACAGAAACCAGAAATTGTATGACTCCCCAAAAAGCTGTTGTAAAATAAAATTCTGGCATTCGTGCTGGGCTTATTTCCACACCCAGTTACTCAAATTAATCTCTCCTGAAAGGCCAGGTATCATGTACAAAAGAAGAAGACATCACCTGTACCTCAGCAAGTCACTGGCAGTTGGACTTCTGGAAACTACAAGAACACCCAGTGCTGGAGTCCTAGAAACTTAGAATTTGGGGTTTTAGTGTACAGTAACGCACATGAGTCAAGATGGAGGATTTTGGATGCTGTCTTCGTCCTTCTTCTTCACCTTCTTCTTCCTTCTTCTTCACGGGTTTAGGTGGTTTTCTGTAACTGGGTGAAAATGGTCCACATTGCGGGCCTTGGGTGTTCATTATTAAGTCAAAAACATAAATAATGTAAGTATCACCTTAGTATTGGGGATGTATCACTTAAATAACCTTTAAAAGAGTTAGAAGCTCTCCATTTTACCTTATTTTCCTGGCATACTAGGTAGAGCTCACAGTGTGTGAGTCTGTAAATACTGTAAATAGATAGGAGATAATAAACATTCCTAGTCCATACTCAAGCTTAGCATTTCCCGAGTATTATTCACCCTGACCTTAGCAGAGAAGAAAAGAAGGCAAAACTGTCACAACTCAGGAGAGTTTTTCTTCATACTCGTCCTATTCTTATGTTGCTCTCTAAAGACGAGCTCAAGATTAAGACATTTAAACTCTGATGTCCTGATGCAGGTGCTCATGTGTGAGTGAAGGTTACAGTGTCCATGCTGCCACAGAGACATCCAGCACTATTTGAGGTTGCCTGTCATGTCCATGGTATCCACTCAATCCAGGCCATCAAACTGCACTAAATTCCCAAATTTAAGTTAATTAATTGATCCCAAGATTGCAGCCAGCACAATCTAGACAGATTCAGCTATCCATGGCCATTTACTTCATGGAGCTGAGTTTTCTTCCATTGACAACAAGAGGGATTTAATTGCCTACAGCAAATAGAAGCATCATCACTCCTAAATTTAGGTGCTTGGGGTAAACAAAACACTGGCCTGGATGGGCCTGTCATTTGATGAGGAACAATCACTTTGTGTTTATTTTAAAGCCTTCCCTCATTTGACTCCGGGTAATGCAATTGTTTTAAGGAGCAGGCTATCATCCAACTTGTGTTTGCAGGGATCGTGCACAAATTACTAGGAAAGATTCCCCAGCCCAGAACACTTCCACCTACACGGAGAGGGAACTTCCACCTACACAGCTACTTAAGAAACACACTCGGGAGAAAGGTGTAGTGTAAGGAAATGTTCTTCCTGCTGGTTAATCCAACAGGTCATTAATTCTCCCTTTGTTGTGTAGTGGCTGTGGATTCCTGCGGAGCACCAGGGGGAGGAAAGGCATCACCCAGAGCTGCAGCACAATTTCTTTCTGAGCCTGACAGACCAGGAGAGCACAGAGCCATGAAACGCCCTCCCTAACCCCCTTCTGGAAGGCTGGCAGGGCACAGGCTGGTAATGATGTCTGATCTTTATGGTAATTGCTTCTTAGCTGAAATTCAAAATTCAATTAGTCACCTGCCGTAATTATTGAATGCACAGAGAGATGGCAATGATAATGAGAGGTGTAACTGCACTTTATTACCTGTGGTAAAGCACTGTGGAATTGAGAAGCACTAAGATCTGATTAACAGTGGAGGGAGAGGGAGGGGAAGGGAGCTGGAGGCTGGAGTTTAGGACAGATGACTTGAGAAGACAATTTGCACAACCTCTTGAAAGAAAGGGGTGTGTGCAGCCTCTCTTTTAGTTTTTGCCTCAGCAAAGTGGAAATGTGGGACAATACTCTTCTTACAGAGCCTTCACTGCCTGGAATTTATTCAGGAATTTACAAGTTGCAGTCACAAAAGCAAAGCAGCTGGAGGAATGGCTCGTGATGGAGCACAGAGTCAGTGCTCACTGTAATAATCCTGACCCGCTCTCAGAACTCTGCAAAAATAATGAGAAAGGTGGCTGGGAAAAGGAGGGATGAGAGCAGGTTCCAAAACGCACCCATTTGTGTGATATTTGCCTGGTGAGGTTGAAATAGCTTTTGACAAGGCAATTCACATAAAACCTCTGGTCCAGCAGCATAGGATGTGAGAGGAAAGCAGCAGACAGGAGAGACAGAAAATACGAGCAACCCAGGAAGGTGAGAGAAAATACCACACACAACAGAGGGAATGAGCTGGGTTAAAAGGCCAGGAGGATCTGCAAAACCTGATTATGTATATATTATTATATATCTATTATATATATTTTATAAAAATATATATATCCCTGAGTCAGCACTGGGGGTTTGCCTACACCACAGGAATGCCCACCAGGAACCACAACAGTTGCTTGGCCTTACAGGGATTTTCTTTGTTAGTTGGTTTTGGTTTTTTTGTTTGGTTATTTTTCCCATTTCAAACGGTTGTCCAGATCACACATCCAGCACTTTATAAGAATTCTTGCCTTTCAGAAAATCACAGCCCTACAGGATGATTCAGACAGGTCCTGTCACACTTGCAAGTCTTGGGACAAAACATACGCTGCTGTCAGCTCGTGCTGTGTGTGGTTGCCAGGAAGCTCCTCCGTGTCTTCCCCAAGCCTAAATATTCATCAGGAGAAGGCAGGCAAGAAACAGACTGTCTGCAAGACAAAAAAAGCCTGCAAACATCAGACGGGTGACCATTTGCCAAAGCAGCCCCTGGCAGCTCTCAGAGCTAAGCCTAATATAGGAACATAAAAAATTCCAGATGTTTCTTGGCAGATATGAGCCCATTTTGCTGAACCACATTTCCCCTTCTAATAATGTGAGTTTAGAAAGGGGATGAGAACGAGGCGAGTTCTCCCAGTTTCTGTGAAGTGAACCTAAGGTGTCTGAATACAACCCCCTTCCCTAACCAGGCAATTTTACAGGATGAGCAAAAGATTCAGCAACATCAAGAGGCTAAATTTTGGCTGTGGAGATTGCAGATGTGGAGGTTATAAATAGCTTGTTTAGACCATCACAGAGTAGGTTTGTTTGAGATGAGAAAGTAAAGTCCCTGCAGATGCAGGGAAATACAAGAATTCCAAGTCTCAAAAATGTTTTACAGACACTAATAGTGCTACATTTTCTGTGGGCTGTCCCTGCACATAAACTCCTTCTCCCACTGGGTGAAGAATAAGGTTTAAAAACAGCTCTTGCCAGGAGAAAAGCAACACCCAGCTCAGATATTCTTCCTTACACAGCCACAATGAGGAACAGGAAACTTTCATTAAAGAAATTACAATAAAGAGCACTGGGCTTTTGAGCTCCAATTTTGCCTTCCTCTCAGTTTTTCTCTTCCCATCCTTGAAAATAGTGCCAAAAAATTTATTGAATTAATCATCCAACACAGCACTGCTATGGGGAACTCAGTGTCCAGGGATGCTTTAGGTGATAAAAAGGGCAGCAGGAAATAGCTGAGTTTGTAGATAAGCAGTTGCAAGGCTAATGATGCACCTACTTGGATTTAAAAGTTCACCAACTGCTTAAAGCCCCCAGACTCCCCTTTCCATACTTTATATTGCTGCATTTCTACACTTTCCCAAAATACAACATGGAATATGAATCGTGTGCCAGTCCCTCCCTCCAGGACAGCATGTATTGAAACTAAAGTGAGATCAGAAACCTGAGAGAAATAATATTTCATATAATGTTTGCTAGTGCTGTACAGACACCAGGAAATGTGGTTTGCAGGTGATATCAAAAAGGAAGTGAAGAAGTACGAGATTAATTTTGAGAGGGAACTATGAAGTACCATATTGTTCTGTAAGGGTTCTTTTCATACCCACAGTGCCTTATCCACCAGAAAAGGCAGATCAGAGATTTGCCTTTGGCTCTCTGAGAGTGAGATGGGACTGCCTGCACTGCTCCTGGGTCTCTGTTTCAGCCCAGCTTCCCAAGACATCTCCCAGCCCACACACAGATGATCCTCCACAAGAGATTCCCCCATGCACAAGGAGCTCAGTGATCACTTCTTGGCCAAGGAAGACCTTGAATAATCTTCTGCAAAAGGGAGCTGGAAAAGAGGTAAAAAGGTTGTTTCCCTGCCATAACCTGATTAATACAATGCATCCATCTCTCATTTGGAAATCCTGCTGTTATGTGGGAAGGTGCTTTCTTATCACCTGGCAATTATTGTCTCTTGGGGGGTTTGAAATGGCATGGGAGGGAGAAAGGGAATTTTAAATTCTCTTCTAATTTTATAGCACATAAAACACTGTCAGCACATGCTGTGACAGTCTAAGAAAAGCATTTCACCAGCTTCATTTCTTGGCTAAACTCCCTGATGAATCTTAAGATCCTGAGCATATTTCAAGCAGGAATGATAAGTGGGCCATCTCTGAACCATCCCATGTGGTTTTGGGTTCCCTGCAGCCTTGTAAACATGGTGTGGCAGCTCCAACATCATCACACACATCTTTTAAAGACCCACATATATCTGTGATCTCAGTTCTGTCTGTACCACTCAAACAGCTCTGGGAACTGCAGGAAACAGGGGTATTAATTCTCCTTGCAGTTCCATGATGATAAGGATGTGGCTGGAAAGAATAAATCATCTCATGTTGTCACAGAACACTGCACAACTCTACATTCATCTTAGACCTGTCATATAAATCCCCTCACAATACAAAAAAGGACAGAACAGCCCTGCCCACCCCAATATTCAAGACCCCTTTCAGGGCACTAAAATGAAAACTGTTACTGTTTCAACTCAGCTCTGTGTTTTCCTCAACATTCTTTCCCTATACTTCACTTTTTTCCTTTTTTTTTTCTAAAGTTAGTATGAAGATCTTCTCTTCAAAGCCAGAACTGAAGTTTCTAAACCTCAAATTTGCTGGTTTAATGAGACACAGATTTATGTACCACCTTCCTGAGACATTGTCCTGACATGAACACTGGCCCAAGGGGGGCTGCTTGGAAGCAGAACAATAAATTTGATCAGGACTGAAATTAAACAATAAAAGAGGGAAGCAGGGCAGTCTTCTTATGCCAACACCATTCCTAAAGAAACACTGCATCTAGCAAGGACATAATCCAGGAACTGGAGGTGGAGGAAACATTCCAGGTGATTCAAAGAGGATAAAATAGTTGGTGATGCTTCAGCACTTCCCAGGTTTAGTTTAATCCAGGTAACTGCATGAAGGGCTAGAAGGGAGGATGCTGCAGAAAGCTCCTGTCATTCAGAGCTGAATTTCCTTGCTCCTTAAATACCTGCTGGTTTCTTGTCATGCTGACGTGGAAGATGGGCACGAAGACTGGTTATTTACAGTGACAATGCAGGAGAAATTTTAGAAATTTGATGAAAAAAAGTGGTGTCTTAAAAAAGATTTACCATCTCCTTTCAACAAAGAGAGCAATCAGATCAGGTAAAATATGTTTGGAAGTGCTCATTCACCTCAGAGAAATGTTTAATGCTCATCATTCGCTTCCACTTAGCTGAAACTCTACCATTTAGACATTTACTGACTTTAGTAACAGATTTTCTCAGATCTTCTCTTATGACAAGAAAAACTACTGAACACTCATACATTACATCTCTTACACTGAGGCAGGTTTATCCTCAGTGCCGTTTTGTTTTTAACTACAAAATGAGCTCCTCAAGAGTAAATTGAGTGAGCAATATTTAACCACTGGGTAGTCAAGTGAGGACTGCTTAATTGATATTCTCCTTGGTACCAACCCATAAAACCTTAAATCCCAAGCTTGCCATGAACAACTGTAGTGAAAAATACAAAAAAAAAAAAAAAAAAAAAA
>VWZU01007428.1:122093-183989 GCA_013397095.1 Sterrhoptilus dennistouni | reverse complement strand
AAAAAAAAAAAAAGAGAGAGAGAGAGAGAGAAAAAAATAATAATCCCCCTACAAATAACAGGAAAAATAAAAGATGCTTGAATTGGCAGATGAACTGCTTTGGACTTCAAAGAATCCAAAGAGCATGAAAAAGTGTCTGAAATTTATAACACTTTTCAAATTAAATCAGCTTTAGACTTCCCCTGGCAAGTAATAATGAGCTACTGCTGACTTGTATATCAAATGTGGGAAAGGTGATATGGTGATACTAGAGTTGTTTTCTTTGATAGACCAATTAAGAGGTAACTTCATTATTCTTTTTAAAGGTAACGGTGGAATATTGATTGCATCTGAAGAGCAGTGAATTATATTTTATGGCAATAAAACCCTCCTGTGCACATCATGAATGGGGTACAGAAAAGCTACATAACATTTTTGAAAAAATATTCTAGCTTGGCAGTTTAGACCTACGTTTAATTTAATGTGAACATGAAAAAAAATCTGCAGTGCAAAATAAAACCTCTGCACAAATGAGCATCCAAATCCTCAAGCCTCCTCTCTAAGAAAAATAAGCAATTACTTAACAGTTCCACTGGAAATGCTCATTTTGGAGCAGTGCCTCAAGGGATGAAGTAAGTGCTGTTCTATTAAGCTCTGTTTGTTCCCTTTTTTACCCTATGAATTTTATTTTAAAACACTGCAGTAGGGAGACCCAGCCTGTGTCCAGCTGCTCTGTTGCCTCCCATTCCCAGAGCAAAGCTAAATGGCAAAGACCTTCTGGAATACCTGCAGTTCTTCCCTCAGGAATGCATCTGCCAGCCCAGAAGGAATGAAATTCCAGAGGTGGGCCAGACCTTATCTCTAGACAAGACAGAAGGAGGGGAAGAAAGAAAAGGGAGGGGAAAAAAGCTTTTTAAAAAGTATCAAAATATGATCCAAAGGTCTATAGTGCTACATTCCAATTATCTGTTCACAAAATACACCTAAATAATTCTCTAAGCTTCCTCTTCTTCTTATAATGCAGTGGTGCCTCTCCAAGTCCATCCAAGGAGCTCATCTGTATTCAAGATGAGATAAAAAGCTTTTCTCACTTGTTTTTAGTCACAGAAACAGTTCAGATGTGGAAACCTCTGGGATTATTGCTCAAGATGTTCAGAGGGTGATTTTGGCCCCTTCGCCTTTCTCTACTGACCAGAAGTGGAGCTGAGAAGGCTCTGAGGAGTCATCACTCAGAGATGGCTCAGGTTCAGTGAGATAAAACCCACCTCATATGGACAAAATTCCCCTTATTCTGGATCTTGAGGTTCAGTGCTACAGTTTGCTAGCACTAGGCTTAGAAGAATTCTACAGTAATAAAATCTAAATGAAACTTTACATTCTTTCAGGATGGGTTGGTGTGGCAGGGTTACCTGAGGTGCACACAGACCATGCAGAAAGCCACAGCCTGAAGAGAATTTAATACTGCCTGAGTCTGGACTTTGATCCCTCTATGATTTTAGCAGGTGCAGTGATGGATTAATACCCACAAAAGAACATTTTGAGTCTTAAGAATTAGAGTCTTTCTATTGGAGTGGCATCTGGAGGTTTTGTACAGCGCTGGCTTCATTTCCAGCAGCAGAAGCCTCAGGCAGAGACCCAGACCCTCGTGGAGCTGTGATTGACTCTCCAAAATTCCTGGGAGCTAAAGCTGGGAAGGAACAGCGTAAGAACAAGGAACTGGAGGTTGGGTGCAGGATCCAAGCCAGGCAGCAAGGAGACTTCAAAGTGCCCAACCGAAAAAAAAACAAAACCCAGTCACAGATCACAGCCCAAAAGAGTGATGGCCACAACAAGCACAGCAAGGAGGGTATTTACATAAGTGCTCCTGACTCTCATGTAAAGGAGGGCAGTGAAGGTGGTGAAGGGTCTGAGGGGAAACTATATCAGGAGAGGCTGAGGGCACTTGGCTTGTTCAGCTTGAGGAGGCTGAGGGGAGACCTCACTGTGGTCTTCAACACCTTCATGAGAGGGAGCACAGAGGCAGACATCGATCTCATCTCTCTGGTGATAAGCCCTGAGGGAATGGGTTGAAGCAGGAGAGGTTTGGGTTGGAGATCAGGAAAGGTTTTTCCCCCACGGGGTGCTGGGCACTGCCCAGCCTCCCCAGGGAATGGGGCAGTGCACTGAAGCTGTCAGAGCTCCAGAAGTGTTTGGACAATGCTCACAGGGATGCACAGGGTGGGGTTTTTGGGGTGTCTGTGCAGGGCCAGAAGTTGGACTGGATGATCCTTGTGGATCCCTTGCAACTCAGGATATTCTCTGATTCTGTAAATCTTATCCTTAACAAAAACAGAGATTCCCCATTCCTGGGAGTGTTTCAGGCCAGGTTGGATGGGGCACTGAGCAGCCTGGTCTAGTGGAAGGTGTCCCTGCCCATGGCAGAGGGTTGGAACTGGATGATGTTTAAGGTCCCTTCCAACCCAAACCATTCTATGATTCTCTGATTACGGAGTTCACAGCTGAACCTTCATTTCCCCTGCTGTGCCTCATAAAGAGAAATTTCCCAACATAACAGTTCCCAAATGAAATGTTAGTGAGTAAAAGCTGACTTTACTGTCACACAGCTACAACATCCTGGAGTAGTTCCCAATAATGGCTTTTAAAATTAAATGATTACCAAGATTTTTTTTCCTTCTCAGCTATCTGATCTTAATTATATCATGTGAAATGAGATCATTTGATGCACCACCCTCAAACTCTTCTCCTCTTAAAATAGACTCTAAATCTTTCTATAGATAGAAAATTCCTTAAGTAATTACACATGAAGTGTTTAGGATAAAATGTCTCTTCCTTTCCTGTGCACGAGGATTTATCTTTGGATTAATCAACAGAAGGAGGTTAGCAGATTATTCTAATGACAGTACAAAGGTAATTAAAATTTGCTCTCGTTATTTTTGAAACACAAAGGAGATGCAGATGCAACATACCTCATGCAACAGTTTCTTCTGGTCATCATCTGTGAAATGCAGTTAATCACTCTAATTTAATTAGCTGTTACACGACTGCACATCACAAATATGTCACAAAGAAACACTTAACTTCAGAGAAGAACTTAGGATTTAGTTCAATCTAAGAGAAGACAGCTCATCATCTCTTTAAACACATTTACAGTGTAAAACACATATGCCAATGACTCCAAGGGCCTCTGTTACCTCTGTACTGAAATAGTTTACGAAAACCACTCACAGGATGCTTCAGACTGCAGGAAATGCTGCCTGATTACAAGTGACCACAGCCGGTTTACAAACTGTCCTTTATATCTATTTTCTTCTTTTTACCACTTTCTTTCCACTTACATGGTTTTTCTCTCCTGAAATAGCATTGTTTATGATCTGCTGGAGTGACTGGTCTCAGAACTGAAGCACTGAGCTACACAGAACACATCTGCAGGAGGGTTTGGGGAGCCAGAGAGCAGCAGTTTAACAGACAACCTTCCTGGTGATAACTGAGAGGGAATTTGATTCACAAATGCTGCTGAAACAGCAGAAATTGAAGTTCCTGAAGTTGAATGGAGAGCATTTAGTGAAGGAAAGCTTGGGAGGTGTCACAGTACAGCTCCTCAACAATCAGCTGATGGCACCAGACTGGAAGCTGAGATCCTCAGCTCTGGAGCCACCTTAGAGAAGGCAGAAACACTCATCACTGTGGGATTTATGCCAAACAGGATATGCCACATCAAATGACATCAGAAACTTCAGGGAAGTTTAAAAATGTTTGTAGGGAATGATGATGCCCCAGATCAGTGCCTCTGTTTCAATGGAAAATGACTGATTTTGATATCCTTTGAAGTAAGACAACTGAGCTGGAATTTCACGTAAAAATAACATCACTTTAGTCTGGTGTGTCTGTTTTGGGAAAGGATATCTGCTACAGGCAGAGAGAATTACTTCATGACTTCACAGAGAGATAAAAATGTCTCTGAGTCAGCACTCTGAATCCTGACTGTGTTCTGAGACTGAAACCCAGGGAGTGAATTTAGCTATAAACCACGGGCTGGATTTAAAACATTTCCACCTGGTGTAAAATACAGCCAGCAATGAGATTGAATAAATTTTCCAATTCAAAATTCCATTCAAATGCCCCAGTTTGCCTTCTGGAAGCCTCTCCATAGGACAGCAGCCTGTGCTCAGCCCTCATAACTATATTCCCAAGCTTGAAGAATTTAGAAAAAAATTTATCAGGATGAGTTTTCCTGCATTTATTTGACATTCCCCTGAAGTGGGATGACTCTGGCTGACTGCTGGGTGCTCACCAGGCTTCTTGTTCTCCACCTCTCCTCATCAGGATAGGAGGGAGAAAATAAGATGGAAAAGTCACATTAGTGAGTAATTAACAGTTTAGTTAATTAATTTGGCTCTGTCAAATGTGGGGACAGCCCGTGACCACCTCTTCTCAGAATAACCACTCCTGTATTCCTCTGCTACCAAACCTTTGCCATGTTAACCCAGTACAGCTCCTCTCTTTCCTCACAGTAGTTGCCTGGGGAAAATATTTTCCAGAGTCTGTTTACAGCTTATTAAAAAAAAAAAATCTGGTTCTTAGGCCCCACAGCAGTGCCAGTGAAATGAAGCTAATTTTACCATCAATAATCAATAATCTTGTCCACACAGAAAAAAGCAAACAGGAAGTGCTGGTTTAATAGTTGGACTCGATGAGCTTTTAAGGTCTTTTTCAACCTTAATTATTCTATTATTTTATGAAGATTGCAACAAGTAGCACCACAGCAACAAGCCACAGTGTTGCAACAAGCAAAAATGATCATGCAAAAAAGAGATGAAATCTAGTCTTCTGTGAATCATTTATTTGCTTGTATTCATGAAATTCATCTGAGCATTCAGGACATTGTTACTACTGCAGCTGAAACCTACCTATTAAAACATAAATCTTCGTGGATGTATTAGCATTTCCAAAAGAACACAGAAATGTCTGGAAACTTTTTTTTTCCCTATCAATGATCTGATGGTCTTATTTAACTCTTTTATGCAAACTTTCTCCTGCCAAGCTCCCTGCCAGAGCCTTGTGTCAAAGGCAGGTTTGCGTGAGCTGTTATTACATAGCACCACTCCCTCATTAGAAAATTACACGTATTATGTGCATCAAAATTGCATAATCCGTGTAATTAGCTCATCTCAGTGACTGCTGGCAGGGAAAGCAGCTGTGAAGGTGGGGCAGAGGGGAGAGCTAATGACACCCATTCAGGAACAAGGATTGCACCTGTAAAACCGCCTGGCTGCAGCCCTGTGCCGTGTCCCAGAGCACAGCTGGGATAACTCTGACTGGAGCCACTCCAAAGACGCTGATTTATTGCAGGTGCTGCCTGTGAGCTGCAGCAAACCAGAGGCTCATTCACAGGTGGGTGTGTGGGAGCTGGGGGGGAGGAGCAGAGATACAAACAGCTCCAGAGTCAGGCTGTCAGACCCACTCTGCATCAAACCCCACAGTGCACAGGAAAACGTGATCCCTCTCCTTTCCTATTTTGTTCTCCTCTTCTGTTGCAATGTGCATTTTGGGTTTTCTAAAGTTCTGTATGATTTTATTATTGAATTTCTGTAATGGTTCGTTCCTACCCACACCCCTTTCTTTAATCCCTGTCGTTAATTCACATAATAGGCATTGCCCTCTCCACTGTACTGCCTCAATAGCCCTTTCCCAGTGTATTTTACTCCCTCTTGTATCTTATCAATGGACACTCCCTGGTACTTGATAGCTCTGGCAAAGCCTGATGGCTCAGCCAAGGTTTCAGGTATCTCCACACCCCTTTTGCCCCAAAACGGCTATGTCAGTGCCCTCTGTACCTAAATCACTCCCCTTCATTTCCGACAGTAACACCTCAGTTCATAAGGGCAAGTAAGAGCCCAAATCGGGACTCATGCTCTCACACTCTCTCAGCCACCAGGGCTTCTCCCTGAATAAACACCTTCTTTACCACCCAATGTGAGTCCTTCTTCCAAGAAGATCACGTGCCTGTCTGAAATCTGGACCCAAAGAAAAAACTCGTTTATATGGTATCTGAAGAGCAGAGCTAGCCAAGAAACAAGCTTGGAAGGACCATACTCTTCTTTCCGTCCTTGTCCTGACAGTAACTTTGCTTCTCCTTCTCGTTAAGTACAAACCCTGATTCTGTGCAGGAATGCATTTCCCACACCCAGCAAGTGTTTTCCATATCGGGAAAAGTTTAACTCATCCTTTGCATTTCTTAGAAAGTAAAGAACACAGAAACTTCATTGCTGTTCTGACAGTGATTGGCTCAGTACCACGAGATAAGCACCTATTGAACCTTTTCGTTTCAAATCCTGCACCTCTCCCTATTGGCACCAAGCCAAATTATCCCTCCTAAAACATTCAGTACTTAAGGAAGGAGCACAAAGGAACTAAGGGGCTTTTTGGAGTGTTCTTAGCAGGGTGTCAGAGGTTTTCTCAGACACCTGTGTGCAGCTTTTCTTTTCTGTAACATTTTTTATTTTTCATTTATTAAACCTATTACTTTACAAAACACCTCTGAAGAGCAGTCTCTCCAAGACTATTTTAAACCAATCTGCAAGGGCTTAACCCTCAGAGATTGATACATTTACACCTGGTTCATAAACTCCAGCTACATGCTAAACTGTATCAGTTCTGCACTTTTTGGAGCCAGGATGACGCTGCTGGTTTCACTATTGCTCCATTTCCTGCACTTGTGGGCTGCTGATCCTGTCACACCCTGCACTGCTCATCACACCCAAAGTGTCCCCTGCACCCACGGGGCTGACACCAAGAAGCCTTCAGGGAATCAATACACTGATATTGAGGTTTTAGCTTTTTATTTAGGTTTTAGCATGAAAAAGGCAGTGCAGAGGCTGATCAAAGGCTGCTTCCTCCTTTCCTTGTCTCACATAATTTTGCCTGAGAGTTTTAAATTCCTCTTCATCCATGCTACAAAGTTGCATGATGTATTTGAAGTGTGTTTTCAGGAAAAAAAAAAGAAAAAAAAAAAAAAAACCACAAAAAAAACACCCTCAGCTTATGGAAAACAAAGCCCATCTGCACTGATAAAGCAGGACAGTTCACTAATTTATCTTCATTGGATCAAGGAGTGAAGCCAAATCCACTGGAAGGGACCTGACAACAGGATATGTATTATACTAGAAAATGTAGCCTAGGAAACAACCCTGCATTGCAGAGAAGAGCAGCAAATAAGCTGAATAAATGTGATTGTGATAACTGAGCACTTCATCTGGCACACAGAAAACCTGCAGGTGCTACAGACCAGCAGGTCTGCACCAAGACAGCAAGGCATGAAAACAGAGACACAGAGCTGTGAAATCTGATGGGGAAACTCACAAATACATTGGTGACTGCACCCATCACTTACATAAATGAAATATCCAAGCTAATGGATATTTCAGCAGTTCTGAAGGTACTAATGAAAGTACCTCTGGTTTTCCCAGACCACACGAAAGGAAGCTTTTAATTCACTTCACATCTCCATATTGAGAACAGATTTTTACTGCTGAAAGAGAGGCCTGGAGAGAACACTTTCAAGACACTGAAATCCAGCTGCCTGCTTAGCACTTTGTACATCCAAAAGTCTTTGTATGGAAACTCTTACAAAGCACTGCAAAACACAGATTCTCTCCACAAAACTCTCCTGCCTCAGTCCCCAAAGAAATTAATGATGCTGAGGAATAAAGGTGACATGTTAGCAGGGAACTTCTTGCACTCTAAACAAAAAAAAAAAAAAGAGGATGAGAGAAGTCTTTCCAGAGTTGGAAAGCTTCAGAGTCCCTGAAATATTGGAGTTAATTTCCAAAGGGCAGGCCTGAAGGACAGAAACCTGAGGCAGGGGCCAGCTGCAGGGTATGAACACGTCTCATCTTCTGCCTGTTCTGACAGAAACAAGCTGGGAACTGCCTCTATCCCTTCCCTTTCACACTGGCACAGCCACAGCCGCTGCCTCTTGGCTGCTGCAGGGATCCAGAACAACCCCACCCCAATGGGCCAGATGGATTCCTGCCAGCTGAGGCCAGGGAACTCCTGGAATTCACACTGAAGGCAACACAGCCAGAACCAGAGTGGTTCTAAGGGGAGGCTGTGGTCCTGTCTTGTGCCTGCCCACCAAACCAGAGGACAAGAACATCCTCTGAGAGACAGAAAGGAAAAAAATTAAGAAAAGCAATTTGTGAACATTTCTTTCCCATTGAGACACGGGAAGGGAGAAGGTACTTAGGCTGAACATGCTAAAAATCAAGCTGCACGTCCCCTTTTCATTTACACTTTGGGCCTGACATTTCCTTCTGTTGAATTTTAGTTTGCTCAGAGGCTCTGGTGGCCCTGCAGTCAGGAACTGTCTGCTATCCTCTGCTGCCTGCCTTGGATGTGGGACAGCATCATCCTCATTCTTTACATCTGGTATTTAACCCTCAATTCCCTTCTCTCACCTGCTGTTCTTCGGGATGGCAACTCAGATTTTTGCCTGCTGTGCCACAGCTGGCAATGAGGCACTGAAGTTCTTCCCCACAAATTCTTTCTGCATGCCTCCCATAGGTTTGCCCCATGCCTTTCATGACAGAGGTGTCAGATCTAGGTGATCTTTAAGGCCCCCCTCCAACTCAAACCATTCTTTGATGCTATGATTTGAAACTTCCAGCACACCTAAAGTTCATCCCAAGAAAGCTATTTTTATCCAGTCCTTTTACCTCGAGCAGATAACTTCCACGAATGAGCCATCACTGAGTCACTGACCTTTCAGGATTAAATCAAAGCAATTAGCCCTGTCTTTTCCAGCTGATTTTCACTGAGGTAACATGGCAACTAGACAAACATCAGTGCCCCATGAGTATCACTCGATTCCCCCTAAAAGCAAGCAAAGGATGAACTAAACCACTTTAATGGTGCAGGAAATTCACATATTACACATCATCAGGTAAATGGAATCAAAACAAGAGCCTGGGACCACTCTCACTCTGATGCACACCTGGTAACACAAGTTCCTCATATAAAAAACACCATCACCAAGGTGTTCATGAAAAACAGCTGGTGAGAGAGGCCACGAAAGGATTTATCTGAGATCTGTAGAGATACCACAGAACCACAGAAATGCCTGGTTAGAAGGAGCAGCAGCGTTCATCTGGTCCAGCTATTGCCACACCAGGTTTAACTTCACCAAGCAAAGCCAGAGCTTCTTCAGCTCCATGCTCAGAATTCCTAGAAGTGCTTCATTTCATGAAGGACATGTTAAAATCCCAGTGAAGTCTTCAAAGCAATTCATGAACCTAAAGACTCACAAAGAGCTACCACAGAGAAATCAATTTCTTTCCCTGAGATTTCAGGAGGTGAGTTTTAAGCTCAGGTGCACCAGAAGCTCAGTGCACACACAGCCGATTTTCACCTAGTCCCAGAGCATCAGTGACTCATTCACATCTACCCCATTCATGCCTCTTTCTGTGCCTGCTCAGGGACTGGGAAAATTAGAATGGGGTTGGATAAAGAGCCTAGGAGAGATGATGCTCTGAAGCAGGCAGGCAGGTATCTGACCACTGAAAGAAGTGATGAAAAAATAACCCCCCAGATTCTCTCAAAGCCCTGTAATTGCAGGGAGTGTGGTCAGGTGCTCATCTGTAATCCCAGGAACTCAGCCACAGGTTTGCAGCTGAGATCTAACAGAGAATCAGTAAAACAGGAATCCCCAGGAAAGGCTTTGCAACTGGTTTGCTGAAAAATCCAACTGTTGATTAGCATATTTCTAGTTTCAGGAGACCTTTTTACATATTCCCAGGATGAACTGAATCACACTGCTGTGATGTCTGTGCTTTTCTGCCACACTCACCTCACTGGGTCAGCTCAGAGATCCTTCTAATCCCCTCAGCGTTCACTGAAGGAATAAAGCAAAATGTCATGGAGAATAAAACTGCTGTTATTACTGTTGCTGGATTTTTTTCCCCAGAAGAAACATGCTGTGAACCCAGGAGAGATGAGGGGATTAAAAACAGATTAGGGAGAAAAAAAGAAATCCAGACTGAGAATGGGTTTGTAGGTGGACAAGGATGACTTAACTGTGTGAAAAGATCTTTGTGGGGATCCTTTAGTTATCCCCAAAAAGGAGTAAGAAGCAGCAAAACCCAGTATTCCTGCTGCTACAGCCACTCCCTAGAACTGGGAGATGCAGTGAACCACCACAACTGCACCTGGATGTACCCCTGTCCCTTTTGAGACAGCCTTGGAAACAGAGCAGACCCAAGTGGGGATTTGTTCCCTCACTTTCACACCAAACAAAAGCCTTATAATTTTTGGGGCTGCTAAGGAAACTTCCCAAGCCACAGGCAGCTCTAGTGCATCTTCAGACATTAATTTGGTAATCAATGACATAAGGGCAAGTGGGTGAGATTATACATGATAATTATGTGGAATGGGAAATTTAGAAGTTTGGATTAGATGGTCAAAATTCATCAAAATGTGAACCTATGGGATCCTGTCTTTAATACAAAGTGTTCTCAGTGAAGAATGAAAAGAGGCTCTCTCTACAAAGGCCTTGTTAGCTGGTGATGGGGTCACTGTCCTCACCCAGAGAGGTGCACCCCTGCCCAAATTCCTGTAATCCCACCCAAGATACCACCATCCACATCCTGAAAAGAAAAATAAGCCCTTGATCAAAAGGGCTTCCCAAAAGGGCTTTCCAAATTCTTCTCTCGCCCCAGAGCTCCTGGAATAGGAAGAACTCCAACTAGGAAGGAACCTGTGAGGAGCTTTCTCTGTGGAAGGCCAACACTGGAAATCCCTCTGAAGGGCTCTGCTTCTCACTTTCCCCTTCATCCCCAGCCTTTTACTCTGCTGGCTTGCAAAGGAATAGGTTGTCCCCTCCTTTTGAATCCTAGAAATCCATTTCCACCACCCAAACTCCAGTTTTCCACACCAGCTCCCACACAGAGATCAGTTTTCAGTTGTTCAAGTGTGTTAAGGTCAGTCCAGAAACACCAATTTTTGAAATCCTTCTGCTTCCAAACTCTGCAGCAGCTGCTCCAGCTGCAGAGCAGGAGTTAGTGTGGAGCCTGAAGATCCTGAAACAAGTCCTGACTAATCATGATGTACTTTGAAATACACAAAATGCTGATGGTTTCAGGGATTATTGGCACAATTCAGCAATTCTTAAGTTAGATAAAAATTCTTAGAAATGAGAAAAAGAATCCCAGGGAAGTCACATCTAAGTTTAGTTAAAATGGTGATTATGCATTAGCAAAGTAATTTCCTATTTTCTGTGTTTGTCTCATTTCCATAGCACATTTTCTGTTTCCCAAAGCTCTGTTTGCTCCCTGGCTGATTGAGGAGGATGCAGCTCCTCTGAATTAATTCCTCTGTCACAGCATGGTCAGGGCTTTCCAACCACCAGGGGTTTGGGACAATAAAACCAAACTGGGAAAAGGCTCTTCCTTCTGTTTTCTCAGGGAAAACTCTCCATGAGACTTGAGATTTATTTGGGGTTTTTTTTAATACTGGGTTTCTTTTCCTATAATTTGCTTCAAAGTATTGCTTCTCCCAGCACAAGTCTCATATGGAGCAGTATGTGGCTCTCTGTTATTCCCAGCACGGCAGAGAAAGAAGTCAGCATAAAGCAATCCGAGTTTTATTGATTTTATGAATTTGTCCCAAGAGCTACCAATTATGAACTCCAAGAATAACATCTGAGGGGAATGAAAACCACACTGAAAAAAACAAAAAGAAAATATCTACTAAAAATCCATTCCCCTTCAATTTCCATGGGAAACCTCATTTCTCATCGGCTTCTCAAGCTGCTAAGAATGGCTGTTCTAATCTGGGTGTCAAGTCTGGATATTGGGGTCCAAAAAAGTGAGTAGGAGGTTCTCTTTCCCAGGACAGCAAACTTTGAGCAAAGCCTTGAAGGACTGTCAGAGCCTGAGAATTTTATTTGGACAAGGATGCAGCCTGAAGTCCTGCTCTTCCAAGCCACAGAAATTGCAAAGATTCACCATTCTGTGAGCAGCAAAGATACCTCTGTGTCATGGCAGAGCACAGAGGGAAACCTAAAGAACCTAAATCTGACCAATTTATTGATTTAGTTGATCTCCAGAACACGAGCAGGTCACAGCTGAGGTGCTGTTGCTCCATTGTTAACAAACCTATGAGTTATTCCTGTTAACTGGGAGCACCTGGAGCATGTGTCAGGGAAAATCCAACAGCCCCTGCCAGGGGACAGCACCCAGGCAGGAGACATCAGACTGATGCAAAGGGCAGCAGTGCAGTGATGAACAAGGTGTGTCCAGCCACCAGCAATCCCTGCATCATCCAAGGGCAGGCTCTTGTGGCCTGCTTAGGCTCCTCTGATAGATTTTGTCTCACCCCTGAATGGCTGCACCGTGCTTTGCATGGCTGCACATCCTCTACCATAACACACCTGCCTGGCCACAAAGCTCAGCACTGCCCTTCCCTCAGCTTTTCAGAGCAGCCCTGGTGAAAGAGGCACCATCCATCCCACAGAAGAGGGGACACATCCTTCCCCACTGTGTCCTTGTCCCTGTTTCGCCTCAGTGAGGCTCTTTTGCCTGTAAAACCTGTGAGTGAAATAGAAATGAAGAGCAGCTTTGAGATGTGATCATGGCAGGCAGGAAGACGGTGATTAGTTGGAGTTAGGTTGAAGGACAGAAAACAAAAGGACCCAAGAATGTAGCCCCTCTCCACCCTGTCAAGGCATCAGGGAAAAAGTAGATAAGAAAAGCAGTCTTTAGAGTTTAGAATATAGGATTATATAGTAATATAGTAGTTCTCATAGGCTGCATGCAAAGTTTGTAGGTTTTGTATCTTGGTCACTGTAAATTAGAACATTCAACACAAAAGGAGATATAACGTACTGTAACAAGGACCTCACTCTCCTACCCTCTTACCTTTCTTATCCTCTTGCTCTTACCTCTCTCTTACCCCTCTTAGGTTTTTTACCTTCCTCACCTCACCCTCTCTCTCTCTCCCTTTCTCTTTGGGGCTTCCCTCCAGCCGAGGCTGGTGGCTGAAGGCAAAGCCCTTTTTACCCACGACCCTTGCAATAAAACCACACGTTTCTAGAATATCTCAGGTCTGCAGAGTTCCTTCTCCCTGCTGTCCATGGATGCTCCTACATTTGCTGTGCAGCAGGCTGGGGAACAGCTCTGCCCCAGAGTCCAGGGTGACCCTGCAGCCAGTCATCCATCCCTCCCTCCCATCCATCCATCCATCCATCCATCCATCCATCCATCCATCCATCCATCCATCCCTCCCATCCATCCCGCAGGTGACGCGGAGCAGCCCCTGGGTGACACTGGCTTTACCTGCACTCTAAGTGACACCCTGTGGCTGGCAGGCGGAATGGCGGGTGACCGTGGCCTCAGTGACACTGTCCCCCAGCTTTTGGGACAGCAGACAGAGGCTGGAAGCCACCGAGTAATAGAGAGTCTCAGGTATTCAGAGACTGGAGAGAACAGCCCCATTCCACCTTTATGGCTCCACCTCAACCTCGCACAGCTCGTCTGGATGGGAAATGGGTCACAACAAAACAAGACATCCTAATCCACAGCAGAGTGCCCACGCTGGGTGCAGCTGGGTGGGTTTTCTCCTCTCATTTTGATACAGTAAGATGAGGATTTGTAATATATTTCATTTTTTTCCCTTCCCCATCTGCCCCTGAGCCATTCCCTCTTCCTCCCCGTGCTCCAGAAGAACACGTTTTTGCAACTATCATCTAATTCCAAACTTGTGGAAAGAAATGGAGTTCAGTCCATCTGTTTGCCAGCTGGAAGTCACTGCCAGCTTAGACAACGGCAACTTCCAGAGAGATGGATGGGGCAGCGCCCTTAGGGAAAGAAAGAATCACAAAGAAGCCTCCAAAATAATGTGAGCAACCCTTTGTTCACTGACCATCCCGAAGCCCCAGGGTTAAAAGCCCCCTCCAAGATGTGCCACTGCTCAGGTCTGACTGACTTTGGTGCAGAATGACAGCTGCAGTTCCAGTTCTGGTAAAGTTTGGGTGAATTTTGCCTCAAAAGCCAAGCCTAAACTGAAGAGAACCCAAATCAGGGACAACAGGACCACAGCAAAGCCATCTCATAACTCAAAACATCTCATCTTGCTAATTAGCAAGGAACTAAAGTACAAATCCATGTTTAGTTGACTGGAGAAAAGGTCCTTGAATGTTGACTGAAGTAACATTAACAATCTCCTTATTTTACTACATGCAATTAACTTGTGTCCTGGGCTCAGTGAAGAAATCACATATTTTACATGATGATAGTAGAGGGAGCAAGAAAAATGGATTTTTCTCATTCCTTCTGGTAAATATTTTTTCCAACACTTTTCCCCTCCAGACTGCAAAATCAGAGCCATCTCCTACCACAAATTATGCTTCACAACGAAAAGAAAAAAAAAGGAAAAAAAACTTGAGGGGAAACAAGTGAAGCCTCTCCCATCTGTGCATGACTGAAATCCAGAGCCTCCCACTGTATTTGCAGAAGATGTGTGTATTTGTGTTTCTCTTGCAAAATCAGCGAGAGAAAATGAACAAAAATGGTTGAAATCTTTGTCTGGACACAGAGCTATTGGAGACAAGCTGACCTAATCAGCTGCAGATTTGATCTCCTCAGAGAGAACCTTTACGAGCTTAAAAATGATGTTTTATTTCCTCCCCCAGAATTCCAATTCTGGACTTGTTCTTTTTTTTTTTTTTCCATGGTCGAGTTTGTTTCATTTCTCATCAATCTCCTTCCTTTAACTTTCATGTATTCTTGACTTCCTAGCTGAAAATACTGTGTTTTACCTCCCAGGATGGCTGATAAATGGCTACTGCAAGGCTGCAGACCCTTTTTAAACAAACGGAAAAAAAAAAAAACAAACCAACAAAAAAAGTCTTTTTCTACTGACTCCATAACTAAAATTGGCTACAAACCATTTGTTTTTATCCCAAATCCTCTGTCATTAAACAGTGGGATAAAAGGCTTCTGGACATCTAACAAGGTTACAGAAGACAGATGAGGTGAGAGTAGCTTTATGGTTATATAGTAATTTTTTTGAGTCTGGAAACACACATGCATGCCCATGATGAGCTTTTTATTTCTCTCCAATAATGAGGAAAAGCCACCAGGACTTCAGGAGTCTCTGTCATTTACAGCAGGACTTCGCTGCCTTTAGAAATCAAGCCAGAAAAACCTCTGGGGAACAAGTAAGTCATGTGAATGTGATCAACAGAATTGGTCAAGACACTAAAATACATGAGATAAAACACAAGTGAAAATGTTAATTGAGCCTCTGGGCCAGCCACTTATAAAAGTGCACATTTCTGTAATTATCAGGACAGAGCTTGCCCACAAAATATGAACAAGATTCTGAGAGCAACGATTTTCTAGCAAGGCTCATGTTTTATATGCAGGCTGGAGCCACATCTCCAGAACTTTGAACAATAATTAATCAGAAGGAAAAGCAGCAAAGGTTAGACCTCCATAAAAGAATGGGGTTTTAATCCACGAGAATTAGCTCGTTTAAAAATTGAATCATCCCTTTAAACCCTTTCAAAAGAGGGGAAATGAAAACAAGAAGAGCTGTTAATTCACTTTTTCACCCTTCCCTCAGCCCACGAAAGATTATTTCTCTGTGTTCAAGGTGAGACAACCATAGAAGTGCAGGAATTTTTCTCTCAGTGTGGAGCAAGCCCTGCTAACAGGTACAGGTGTGACCCGTGTGCCAGGGGCTCCTTCCCCCGTGTCCATCCACATCAACAACAGCCCCATTGCTAAGCCACCAACCTTCTCCAAAGCTTTCTCACCAGGCAGATGGTTGTAGGGCCAAGGAAAAGGTGCTGCACAGCCCCTCAGAACAAGGAGGAACCAAGTCCCCATCAGGGCAAGGTTAGCAGGGATTATGTGTCTGTTTTCAGCGGCACAGTCCCTGGAGAAGGTGAAGAGGGTGCTTTTTGTGATAACCAAAACACTCCTGTGAAGGGGCTGTTCCAGTCAAAGAGCTGAGAGAGAGAGGGAGGGGGATTTACAGGCAGGAGTTGGAGCTCCAGAGACCTTTCGTTCCTGTCCATCACAAAAGCAGTTTGATCTCAATCCCCAGGTGTGGGATCAGACCAGCACAACACACGCCCAGGGATGAATTCAGCTGTCTGAACACGGGCATTGGATCATTTGTCACTGAGCATCTGCAACACCTGTGTGGCCTGGGAGATTAAACACAAAGCTACAACAAGGCTGGGCCCTCTGAAACAGGAACAAAATACCCCTGGGCATAGCCAACCAGCACTATCACTTCTGCAGGGGCTGCTGAGCTCTTCTTTTAGGCTGAGCTCAGTAACTCCCTAGGCTTCACTCCTTCTGTCAATTAGAGCTCCACTGACCTGTATTAGAGCTTAAATACTTAAATTAGCTGATGATATTACTTGGAAATACCTAGATTTGTGGGTTTTAATCTGAAAGACCTTCTAAATATCTCCAGCTCCTGCAGAGCAAAGTGAGCAGCCTATGATAGATGGGTGTCACCACAGAACCCTCCCCCTGCCACACCAGGTCTCTGAGACAAACTCAAATCAGTTGAGGCTACAAAAGTCAACACTTTTTGTCCATCAGATGAACATTTAATCCTGGATTTTCCCCTTGCACAGGGAAATCTGTAGGGGAAGTGTTAATGCAGGCTTACTTTAGCCTGCAACATGCTCTAAGTGCATGCTTGAATGGCTGCTTTTGAGCAAGAAGCAAAACCAGACTCATTACAGGCCATTTGCTGAATTAATCAAGCTTCAGGATATCCTAATAAGTGAATTAATCTGTTTCCTAAAACAAGACTAAAAGCTTCACACTGTCAAAGCACAAACACATCTAGAGGGCAGCAACGACATTGTCATTTCTCGCTAAATATAGAACCTGAGCAGAGACAAGTGCAGTCACACACTGCACCAACACAGACTTTCATTTTTTGCCTGTTTCTTTTATTTTTTTTCCCACTTTGAGAACAAAAATTACAAGGTTGTAAGTGGATGGCATAATTTTCAGATCCTTGGTCAAAGAGCATTTTGCCCATATTCACAAATCACACTGCGGGGTAACCAGAGTGTGATCTGTCAACACGACTTTATTTTCCAAACAAAGAGGGAGAAAAAGACCCCCAACACATCACCAAAATAACAGAATGTCAGGGATGAAAAATCCTCACAGACTGACAGACTTTGTTTTACGAATGCAGCTGAAACTTATCTGAGTCACTCAGAAGCTCCCAGGAGACACAGAGAAACACAGACCCAGGCACAGAATCACCACGGGAATTTCTTGCAGTTAGGATGGAAATATTTTATGCAAACAGTTTATTCTAGTGTGGCAAACAGGAGGGGAGTTTTTTAAGCCCAAGTTCTTTTTCTTAAGGTTTTTTTTTCCTCAAAAGCTTTTTCTTTGAATTTGCTGCCATTGGCAGGATTTGATAGCATTTCCCATCCGAGTTAGAGTGAACATCAAAGCCTGAGAGGTGACAGGATGGACACAAAGCAGGGGAGGTGCACCAAAAGCCTTTGATGAGCTGATCTGTGCAGGGACCTACCTGTCTCTGTTTTTGTCTTGAATTCCATCCCCTACATGCACAGAGACTACAGTGAGGTGCAGAAATAACCCCATGAGTACCAAAACTCAGCCACGGATCAGTGTCTTGTGCTTCTCTGAGTTTTTCATAAGCTTTTCATACAGTTTGGGCACTTCCCAGCCTGGATTTTCCAGTGTCTACAATGCAAAAGCTTTCCTTGACAGAGAATGCTGGTGGCTTCATTCTCTCCAGCTGATGTGCTGCTTTTAGGAAATCGGTGGGAAATTGCAATCTTTGAGAGCATGATTTCTAAAACTGGAAAAGAAACCACTGAAACCGATCCAAATTTTTTACAGGCTTTTTACAGATAAACAAAATAAACTCTCAGATTTAGAAAATATACTCACAGATATACAAAATCAATGCAAAGGAAAGCTGTAGTCACTAAAAGGTGGCAGCTCATGAACATGGGATACCTGATAGTATAATAAATGCTGAGTTACAACCTAGAGCTGGATAAGCTCTTAGTAGAAGAAAGGCAATGCAAGGTAGTTTTTCTAAATTGGTCTGATTTCACTCTCAAAAAAAAAAATATCAGTAAAATACAACAAACCACAGTTTCTCCCTCTGCCTCATCAAAATGCAAAACAAAACAGAACTACATGTCCTAGGCAGAAATCTTATGTTGATTCAAGCCATCTCCTATCAGACTTTCATTCTGAGCTGTATTATTCACCTCTGAGATTTGCAAGATCCATTTCCCATTCTTTAATCAGTTGTCTGTGCTCATTTTATCATCTGTACGGGGAACACAGCTGAGGTTTTCAGCACAATGAGCCTGATCACAAATGAGGCAGCCCACAAACCAACCTGGTGAAATCATTCAAGTGGTCAGGATGTGTCAGTGTTTGGTTTTCCCAAATTCTGGACGTGCTCTGCATCCAGTAATTCTATTTTTTAAATGCCCAAAGAGATTGCACCTGTGTATTCAAACCTTAACCTGCTGTCCTACTGCTTGCCCAAGCTTTAATCACTTAACTGCTATTTCCCAAGGAGCTACTGATTCCAAAAGTTGACCAAATTTTGATATAATCCTTCACTCTGTTTTCTGCACTGTAACTTGGAGGAATTAAACACATAGAAGTGTCTAAGATCAACTGGAGGTAGCTATTCATATTTTATGCTGAAAGGAGAAAAATATCAATTTCCTCAGAAAATAATGCTTTAGCATTTCAGTAACATATTGCCATCAGTCTTTCATTTAATTAACATGCCATTGTTTTAAAAGCAGAGAAAACTTATTAGCACTGCAATACAAGCATCAGCCACCACTGAGAAGGAGAGGAGCAGGGAAGAACTTTAAATCAGGTCACTGATGAACTAGTGAAAGCATCAACAGAGTTTATAAAAACCAAACTAGGGTGTTTAATTTTTTTTTTCTCTTCCACATGCAGGAAAAACATTTAAATTCTTTCCACTGTGTTCTGCACTGCCCTTAATTCTCAGAAATTTTCTTCTGGTCCCAACTGAGACTTGTCCAAGTAGTGAACTACCTGCTGTAAAGTAAAGCCAGCATCACCCAGCCCACTCCAGGTTCCCTCCTATTTTCTTGCAAAGACCCAGGTCTGAGATTAGAGGGTTTTAGGATGAATTTGCAGTTCTTTGAGGGAACCTTTTACTCTGCTCAAAGGCTGGGGTGACAGAAGCTTGTCCCTAAGGACAAATCTGGCAGGGGACTTTGTTTCACAGAACAGACACACCGAACTTTTGGCCAGTTAACTGACCATGATACCTTGAGCTGGGGAAAGAATAAATTCACTTTCTGCAAGTTTAAAAATACGATATAAAATGTCAGGGTTGCTCTTTTATGGGGCTTAAGGAGAATGCTTGCCCCACAAAATTACCACTACCTGCAAATGAGACCACCAACACCCAAGCAATAGTTCAGAGTGAAACATGGAATGAAATTATCCCTACAGTCAAAACCACACTGAAAAAATGCATGACAAAAACAAGTGAGTGCATATATTTGGAATTAATATGTTTAAAAACTCTTAATGAAAGGTCCAAAGGGTATTGACAGATAAGCAAAAGGAAATGAGTGCCTGGGTCCCACAGCCTGAATAATAAATTTGTAGTGAGTCATCATGATTGTTTACTTTGAAGAATAAAGCATCCAGGAGATTTCTAAGGAGCCCCCATGCTCCCTTGCTTTGAATATGATTTGCCTCCTAATTTCCTCTCCTGTCTCCCGTGCAGAGCTGATGCAGCTCCAGCCCCAGCAGCCAGTCCCTGATGAAGTTGCTAAAACAGCTTCCAGCCCTCAGCCTTCTTTCTGTTTGTTAGCTACAACTCCCAGCACGGTTTGAACCCCTGCTCACACAGCCAGCCCGGAAAAGGGACTGTCCTCCCAAAATACAGTTCTTAGGTGTTAGCACTGAGTATTTCATGAGCCAAAGGGGTTGTGTAATTATCCAGGTGGCTGAAGCACTGCTACAAACACACTGAGCTCTACGCAGCTACACATGCACAAACACACAAAGCACAACAAATCCTCCTCAGGCTGCAGAGGAGATTTTCTGCCCGGATCTCCCTAAATGTACTTCAGCAAAGAGGAAACAGTGTCCACAACTCCAGGTTTTTGAGAAATCTGCATCATTCCAGGCAAGAGTTTTGAAAATACAGCCTGGCATGTGGAGGAAATGTTGATTCCCAAGTAAAAAAAAAAATTTAAAAATGTATTTTATTAAGTTTTTTTCCTTAATGGAAATATATTTTGGGTGTCCCCAGGCGCCTTCTGAACACGAGATCTGCGGGAGGAGAAAGGAGTTTGTACTTACTCGTGGTGTTGTATTTGATCCCATTGAAGAACTCCGGGCAGGGTCTCTCCACGAGTTCCCCCGCAGAGGTTCTGGGCCAGCAGGTCCCGATCTGGTCCGTGGTGGCATTGCAGTACGGACCTGGGGTGAAAGGAACCAGACAGAAAAGGGAAAAAGAAGCACAGTTGAGAAAGCACAAAAATGCCACACACTTTGCATCACAAAACAAACCGAATCTCAGCGCTTCTAAAGCTTTTCCCGAGCTCTGTACCAGGTAACAATTCCTACCATCAAAGCCCAGGAAAGGGACAGAGGAACTCTCTAAAAAAGTCTCGTGTAAACGATCCAGGAGGCTGCAGTTCACATCAAATTCTTCCAAGATGAACTGAGAGATGGTCACATCCATTATTCCCTCCGGGACTGCTGGACTGGATCACGCTCCTTCACCCCTTTCTGGTTTGGTTTTTTTTTTTTTTTCTTGGTTTTCGGTCCCCTCTTCTTTTTTCCCCCCTTTCCGGAGCCGAAGGAGCATCAAGCTGCGGGCACCCCGCAGTCTGGTGTGTGCGAGCCTCTCCTGCTCGCAGCGTGCTGACAACTTGGCTGAGAGTCGGCGTCTGTCTGTGTGCAGTTCAGCCCTCCGAGCTCTTCTTCCCTTTAAATCCAGCGGCTCGGGAGCCAATGGGATCGGGCTGAGCCCGGGGCGAGGGGCTCACGTCTCCTCGGTGTCCCTGGGCTCGCAGCTCCCAGATGCCGCCTCACTTTGCCAGATCGCTGTGCTGCTGCTGCTGCATCTCCCTCCCTCCCTTTCTGCCTCTCCCTCCCTCTCTCTGACACACAGTTTTATTGTCAGCTCCAGGGATGAGCACTTTTGCAAAAAATATACTGGCTGCAAATTAAAGCCAGGGGGAACAGGAAAAGCCATCAGAGGAGTAGAACTCCTCGTTTTTTTGTGGAGCAAAGCAATTCCTGCCTTTGCTGCATGGAGCTGAGGATGAGCAGGGATGCTGGGGTGGGAGGGGGGGAAGGAGGGACCCAGTTCAGGAGCTGCAGTGCTGGATGCTGTGCAGGCCTTGAGAAAGAAGAGAAATAATAAAAGCAGGGATGAAGGCGATGATCTGATAGAAGAGAGGCGTTGGGATAAAGGAATCTGGAGGAATCACAGAAAGTCTGGGTTGGAAGAGATGTTAGAGATCATCTCATTCCAATACCTTGCCATGGGCAGCGACACCTTCCAATAAACCAGGTGGTTTCAAGCCTCGTCCAGCCTGGTCTGGAATAAAGAAATCTGGAATAATGACCCACAGAAGAGGCAGAGTGGGGGGAGTTAGGGAAGGGTTGGGAACCCAGCCTGGGAGAAGGCACCGAGGGAACACATCCTTCAGCCACTCACACAGATGGGATGGGGTGGACAGTAGAGCAGGGCAAGGCATGGAGACTTCCGAAGCAAAGGATGGATCATTCAGGGAACAGGGAAGAAAAGAAATGCCCCTCTTGTTTTCCACTGGTAGGAGAGAGCAAGGCTTCCAGACAGGATGAGGACTTAGGCTAACCAGGAGCAAGAGGAGGAGCCTCTAAACAAGAAAACCTTGGTGTGGGGAGAGAGAGAAGAGCAAAGGGCTTGACAAACCAAGGTCAGTGTGGGGCAGGATGAGAAGGGTCTGGTGAACGGGAAAGAGAAGTTTGAAAGGAGCTGCCCAGAAGGTTGGTTATCTTTGGGAAATCAAAGCTTAGCAGAGTGGGAAGTGGGTGAAGGTCTGCCCTCTGGGACATGCTGGGGAGCAGCTCAGACCTGACCAGCCTTTCTGACTTGCTACACCAGGCTATGAGGAAATCCCTCAAAAAAGTGTTGCTAAGGAGGATCATTAATGATCACAGATGCAGAAGGATTTTGGGAAGCAAACAGAAACTTGTTTCTGAAAGGGAGTAGATGAAGATCAGTAGATATGGAAGTGGCGGAGAGGAATGCAGAAACACAAGTCAAGGACAGCAAAGATAATTTGACAGAAAGAAATGGATCCCCAAATTAAATATTTATGGTCTGTTCACAGCTTTAGATCTGACAAGGTGCTTACACTGAGCTCAAAGCAGTGGTACAGGACTTCCTATAAGAGTTGTACCCACCCTTCAAAGGCCTGGACTTTCCTTTTATTTATATTTAAGACAGAAGGGCTTTATTCTTTACTTTTGGAGGACCAAAAGAATTGTGGCATCCAAAGAGAGGAAAAAGAAAAAATAACTGGGTTAGAACAACAAATAAATTAACAACATGCACTGAGGAGAGAACTAGCCAGGATGTTACTCTGCCATCTGGGAATCTGGAGATTTTCTAACATTTTCAGATTGCAATGGAGAGAGGGGAGGAGTGCCACTGTGGTTTTGGGATAAGTATTTTTATTTGAAATATGTAAAAAACCCACGAGAATAACAAGTGTACTAACTCTCCAGACACTGTGATATTCTGAGGCAAGCAAATGCATTTCTCTGCTTCTCTCTCTGGAGCCTTGATCTCCTTCCCAAGTGAGTGTTCCCAAAACTTCAGCCCTTCTGGAGAAATCTCAATTGCAATAAATTAACCCTTGTCAATACCAACAGATCTCTTTGTCCTGTGCACCTCTAACCCCAAAAAGCAGGAGAGAAATTTATTTTAGCATCACTTATATAACATGACCACCACCAACCTATGGTTGGCTTTGAGGAGAAAACCTTTTTTCATGAACTTTCAAGAGTGGGGGATTAAGGGTGCTCTAAACCCTCTTTTCTTCTTCCTGACAGTGCAGTTGAGCTCATAAAATTCCTTGGTGTTCCTCAAGCTGAGCCCCTCGGGGTGGCTTTGAGACCCTCTCACAGAACAGCATCAGAAGGTGCCCAGTGGCCACTCCCACAGGCAGAACTGAGCAGTCAGCAGGACACTGGGCCAGGATGTTGTAAGATTATTTTTTTTCCTGCCTCTGCTGCCTCTCTGCAGGAGAAAAATCACATAGCCTGGCCAAAAGTCTTCATTTCTCACCTACTGTCTGCCCTTTCTATTTTTTCACACTGTTTGTTCAGCACACTGGAATCAAAATCCTGGTCGGAGGCTCTGGGCACTGGAGTTTCCTGAATTTTTTGAGGAATGCATCACTTAATAAATTACAAAAAGAGAATGACAGTTTCAAAAAAAATGTAACTACTTTCAAATTTGGTAAATGTTTCACGTTCCTAAATGCTGCCCTGTGTTTTCCAGCAAAAACTCTTGAAGATTTTTCAAATGGTTCAAATATTACAGAGTCTAACACTAAGCTGGATTTCATTTCAGTTCTGTTCTTTATAGTGGTTAACACCTGAAACAATAGCCCTGAATTAAACTAAATATTTTTTCAGGATCAGGAGAATGATTTCTTAATTTAAGTGAGAAGAGCTAGAAAATCTTCAATTTAAACTGATTTCCATCTTTTCAGTTCCAACGTTAGAAAATCAGAAGCAGCACGTGTTGTACAATCCTTTTTTGTTCCATATATTTAACAATAATAATAATTTAAAAAAAACCACTGCAAAAATAAATATAGAGGGGATGAATGCTGAGGATTAAGTCTGCATGAAGAAAACAATTTATTGTTCCTCAGTCCACAAAACAGCACCATTC
This sequence comes from Sterrhoptilus dennistouni, assembly GCA_013397095.1. NCBI lineage: Eukaryota > Metazoa > Chordata > Aves > Passeriformes > Zosteropidae > Sterrhoptilus > Sterrhoptilus dennistouni. Next base: position 160,016 of record VWZU01007428.1, on the reverse strand, counting down.
TTTAATAATCCCAGTTCTACTGTAACCTCTTGATGAAAAACTACTTTTGCAGCTATCCCTGGGTACAATTAACCACTTCATCAAAGTTTCCCTCTGACTGGGGGTCTAGTGAAATCCTGGTACTCCCTCAGTTGGACTCATTTGATGTGAAAATGTTTTTCTTTATGCAAGAAGCAAATTCAATTTTATGAAAGACTGACAGGAATCCTTCAGCAGCTGACACTGCTGCCTCTCTGCTGATGCCATGGTGTACACAACACAAATCAGACCTCACCAGGCAGCAGAGATCTGCCTTAGAAATTCCTCAGCACCCCAAGAAAGCTGGGATTTGGTTCCTGGCAGGCAGAAAACCTTTTCCAGCTTCAAAATAGGCTCGATCCTGTGTGCTGCTATTCACTGGTTGATTTGGGTGCATGCGCAAGGGTCTGGAAGAGAACAAGACAGACAAATAAACCTGTCCACACATACAGAGCTCAGTGAGACCCTTCAAAGAGGACTTACTAAAAGGTCACCTACAGTTCTTCTGGGAAAGGAACGAGCTCTGCTCATAAATGGCATTGGAAACCTCTGTATGTCAGCCTTCACACCACTGTTACACAGCTGCTTTCTTCATCTACAACCCACTCCAAGCCACAGCTGATGGAATTAGCCAGAGCTTTTAATTTGCCCCACTAACAGTGAGTAGCAAGGATGAGCTGTGATTATCCAGTAACATCAACACTCAGCTCTATGCAGACTCAGGTGGTCACTGTAAGATGAGATGGTGGAAGGAGCTCCAGAACCACCTGACTTCTCCTCAGACACTCAATCTACACAAAATCAAGAAATCCCCCTGTATTTCAAGACCCAGGATGAGTATTGTGAGGAGGGAAAAAAGGGAAAAGGGAAAAAAAAACCAACCTCACAAGTCCTCTCCTCATTTCCCTTCTTCAGAGAAGGAAAAGCCTCCCACTGCAGTGACAGTTTTAGTTTAATCACTCACGTTCTCGATCTGTCAATGTGAAGAGCTCCTGCTCCCCAGGCACAACATTCACCCTCTGTTCTGCTTTGCAACAAGGCTTAGGGGCAGGAAATGCACATCATCATCATGGATCTGGTGACACCAATGTCCCCTGTACCTCAGTGCCACTTGGCTTTCACGAGTTTTACCTCATCACTGTGGAAGTATCACACCAAGTCACGGCCCCAGTGTTGGCTCTTCAGCTCTCCTCCTCCTAACCCAGGTGTGCATATCCACATCCAGACTCTCCATCTAATGGATAAACTGGTCTGTTAACCCAGCCATGGAGCTGTTAGTTCTAAACATGAGGCTGGAGGGCTTCAAATGACACAGTAAGTTTTTTCTCATCTCCTTTTCCTCTCTGAAAAGTGTCCCCCAGTAATCCTGTGTTACTGCAATGACCTTCCAGCATCAAACTTCCAAGTTACTGGGATTATTCAGCTTGGTAAGGAATGCAAGACTTTGGAGAAAGCACAAATTTACTAAAGGGGCTTCTGGGCCACAAACCTCAAGCTGGACTGCAAAACTGCTCTGACTACACTTCTCAAATGCAGGGACAACATGACCATGGTCTGGTAGAATATTTATCTTCCCATTCCAGGTGTGTAAATGCAATTTTCAGAGTGGGAGAATGTTTAGACCACAGGGAGCAAGGTAATTCAAGCAACAAGAGATTGAGGACAGCTTCAAGGTCTCCACAGACAGTTCTAGACTGGCTGTGGATATGTCACACATGGCTGACTTCTCTGCCACCCCACCCCTTGGCACTTCACAGTGAATTCCACTCTGCTACAGGAGCAGGCTGCTAAAGAAAACCCCTTCTCAAACTGAGGCCGACACCTTTAATCAAAATCTGGTCCTTTCTGCACCTACTTGAAATTTACACTGAAAGTTCAGAGTTGAAAATTGTATGTGGAGAGGAAGATTAGACATAGATACATAGAGATCTTTGTTTCAGCTGATCAAGTAATTTGTTAGAAACAGGAGACATCCTTTATTGCTAGAAATGAGGTATGACTCCACTGAGCAAAGATAAAATTAATAAATGCAGGCCTGTGGTGATGAATCTTTGCAGCTTCATTGATGCTAGAAAATATTTACTGGGAGTGTAAAAAGATCCAACACCATAAGTAATAAATGGCTTGTAGCCATTTATTATTTATGCTGTCAAATCAATATATTTCAATATAATATCAATATATTTCTTTTGGCACATGAATACACTTGTCATTCTCTACAGCTATAAAACCTGTGTGCGTGAATCATGTTACATGAGACAAATGATGAGACACTGCAGGGATATTACAATGAACACAAGACACACAAAAGAACCGACCTTGACACACTAATAAACTGCCAGAGCTGTTTTCTTTGAAGTGAGGTGTTTTGGATGAATGTGCAGAGAACATCATCTACTGCACGTAAGAGCACAGCAACATTCCAGAGTAACTCTGATTTTATACACGGTCAAGTTCAGAGTCAGCGCTTCACAGACACACAGAACACAAAGGAACCCATGTGATATATTTATCTATGCCTGGCAATGACCTGGTGCTCTGTTTACAGCAGAAATACACCAAAAAAAAAAAAAAAAAAAAAAAAAAAAGAAGCAAAAATAAAAGGTGGTTAAGCCCCATCTGAATGAATGATGACCATGAGGATGTATGTCATTAGTCCCACTCTTTCTATTATGTTACAATGGGACCACTGCCAAAAAGGATGAAAAGATTCAGGGGTCTTGTCCTGTTCTCCTCCTCAAAACACATCAGCCACGAAACACCTTGTGGCTTAATTCAGGATACGCCAAACTTTTGCTCTCCCTGCCTCTCACTCTGTTGTGCTGCCTTTCAGTGCATGCTGGGAAGATCAGAGCAGTCTTTCCACGCATCATAAAGCCGGGTGGATGTACAGGAATAAAAGACACCGAAACATTCAGAAGTCAATCCCTCATTTCCTCTGGGAACTCAACAGGCACTGCACGGTGCCTGACTCTGAAACATCAGGTAGCTCAGAAAGCACAAAGAGAGAGAAATAACACATAATCATGCTGCTCTAAAAATGACCCAAATCAGATGCACCAACAAAACCAGCCTGCTCCAAATTGCCAGGATCTAATCAATAGAGCTTCCTAAGCAACTTTAACAGAAGTAAGAGAACTAATCCTTTGGGGTCTGGGCCCTGCCTACATGGCCTAGCACACATGGTAGTTACAGTGTTGTGACTCCCAGTTTTAAACCATCCAACTCCTTTTGGCTTGGGTTTTCTTTGAGGAGCACCATCAGTCTGGCTTTGGGACCCTGGACTAGTGGCTTCTGTAGTCCTTTGGGCCCAAACCAAGTGGAAAATAGAGGACTTGTAACAGATTAAAACACTGCAGAGTTGCCAGCTCTTGAGATTGCTCTGACTCTCTGCTTTCCATGAATTATCAAAGCTGCCACTGATGGGCAAGCAGGATCTAGACTCTGATTCCACTGCCCCAAAATGTGTGACCTGCAGGATCTGAGGTACTCCAGGACATCTGGAATAGCCACATGAGGCTGGCAGAGAAACTCAGGACTTTGGGAAGATCCATCCTTTCTGAAGCAGCAGCCACAGTGCAAACATTTTGTCATCAGGCATCTCAACTGCCCTGAGACACTCAGACTGGGCAAAACATGGGGATGTCATTAAAGGGAAGAATCCCATCAGCAGCATGTCACAGGGAGTCTTTCACTGTTATTACTCGGCCTTTATTCTATGTAGTGGATTTTTATTCCTTGGGTTAACTAATTTAAATCATTCATAATTGTGACAAACCTCCTAAAACACAAAGCATAGCACAAGCAGCAGCCTTGTAAAGCAACTAAAGTTTTCCTGACAATTTTCTCCCCTTGGTTGAACTGTTACGCTTGTAACACATCCCAGAGAATTTACAAATTTTGGACACATCTCTTACGGTGTCTCCAGTGCAAATTCCAGAGATGCCAATTAACTGAGGTGTGCAAACCAAAAGAAAAAAATAAGAACTTTTGCCATGAGACTCACCTGATGAGATTGATTTTTTCTTCAGCTCTAACCAATACCCTGAGTAGACATTTGCTGCCTTTAAGAGGAACCAACTTGGACTGATGTAAAAGTCTGCATTAATCAGATTAATCCCATTCCAGATGCCCTGAACAAAGATCAAATTATTCGCTGAGCTCTCCCCCACTGGCCCACCTCATCTCCCTGGAGTGTTTGGCAGTTATGATCCCATAACTTTGGGCTTATCACTTCATGGGAAAGCAAACAAAACTATTTGAAATTAAACACATCAGGAATAAATATGAGAATAAAAATGTCCTATTAGAACAGGACTATCACAATGCCAGCAGCATTATGTTTTGAGAACCCAGATTTAATGGAATTATTTACCAGAGGAAATCAATACAACACAAACACTGTATAAGATATTTGCATCTCTCTGCCAGCCAGCACTCAGCAAACACCCGAGAAAATGCCTGCAAATGAAGTGGCAGGAATCATGAGCAGAATACTGACTTTGAGAATTGAGACAGTGGCTCTCAAACACATCATTTTAACCAGACAGTGAGGAGGATCCAGTCACATCAGACAGCAGCTGGAATGATTAGGCATGAAAATGGATTATCATAATATTACTATGGCCATGATAACTGAGGAAAAAGAAGGTAATAATTGCCTGATCTGTGATTTTCAAACTCCTACTGCACACATTTGCAGCCCCAGAAGAACAGAGACGATGTCAGAACATTAATTCTGTTGCAAGAGCTTGTGCCTGTGCCTGGAATCAGTGACTTCACATAATTTTGGATATCTCCTGGGATTAAAAAATCCCTCTCCAGCTCTCCTCCCTAGCTTGGCTCACTACCCCTAGATGTTTTTACCACCAGGGCCAGTATTTCTGATTCTGCAGCTGGGGGTACTTCAGGTCTTGCACGGAGAGGTCCAGAGAGGCAGAAGGATTCATCTCACCTAATTCCAGCCACCTAAAATTTGGGTGTCTAGACTAAATCAGGTTCTCTAACAGTCTCCAGGGAAATGGACACTTTCAGAGAACGATGATTCATTTAATTTGAAGACAAATACCTCCTTCAAATTTACAACTCTTAGATAGTCTACTTAGTAGGATGTTATTCACCCCAAGGTACATTTGTACTTTGGAAATAGCTCTCACCTGCAAACACATCACATATCTGAAATGGGTATTGGAGTTTTATTTATGTGTCAGACAGAAACTGAAAACTAGGACTTCATGCTGCTTTGAAATGCACACATATTTGTTTAAATACTATGTTTTATTTGAATTTTAATGATCTTGTATAAAACTTATAGAATCCTGTTATTTTAAATCATACATTTTGAGCAATCTGTAAATTGTCTGTGTCCACTTTATGGCCAAGAACTTTCACAATAAGTATAAAACCTTGGAAAATAGTTTAAAGCCTCAAAAGCCAAGTTTTTTTTCTGTTCTTATCAGGACTTTGGATATGCAGATCTCAATCTATAACTGGTTCCACCAGCATTGGTTATAGTGGATTTTTTCAAAAGCCATGGATCAAAGGAATTCAAAGCAAAACAATTGAAAACTGAAATAAGCACCAACATTGAATCAGATTTATTTCAGCATAGATGTAAAACATGGGTAAATGTCATCCAGCAGCTGATAATGGGTTAGAGATTTTAATAACAGGTGCAGCAACAAATTAATCCTGGGAAGTGTGGCACTCCCAATCTGCTCGACAGCACAGCTGGGTTTCTTTCCCCAGGATGTGCTAATGTGGTTTTTACTCGGAAAACTGCACGTCTCACCCCAATGAATATTAAAGAACGAGTTTGGGAAAATCATGTAACATTCTGATGAAACATTTTGTCACTCACATGCTCTCACACTCAATTGCAGAGGCAAGATAACAACATCTTATTGCTAAGCAAGTGATGTTTCTCTTCTGGACTCATCAAATCTCCTTGTTACCCTTCCAAAATCTCCTACCACCCCTCAGAGTGCTTGTCCACAATGTTGCTAACTTCCAGTTATCATAAGCAGATGTCAAACTCTGTGGTTGATGCCTGGAAAAAAGATTATTTTTCAGCATTTCTTCCCTTCTTCTGTTAATAAGATCATCAGAATCATAATTTACAGCAGTATTTCAGGCTGGTCATCACAGCTTTACCTCTGGGGACTACAAAATGAAGAAATAATAATTATTAATTTTCTTTTGAAGAGATTTTTTTTGCCATTATTGCATTCTGAATACTAAGAATTACCTTTGTGAGGCCCAAGTTCTTTTCATTTTCAATTCCTGTAAAGTTATTAAGTATAAAATTTATCAGTTCATCATTAAAGTTTATCCCCTTCAGGCAAATAGCCCTTTTTTTAGACAGAAATAACAAAGGAATACACACATATTATTCACTCACAGAGTTTTTCAGGTGCTGTGGAATTTCTCTGCATCAAAGGACTAATGTAAGAGGGGTGTAAGTCATCTCTAACAGGGCTGGAAGTTCCTACCTCTGAAATACGCAGCAGATATTTCTGCCCCCGGTTTCTAGGCTGGTCTGGCTCTCTGCCAGAGCTCATCCCTTTCCCTCGGCCACTGGAGGGCTCTCCTAATTCTTCATTACTGCAAAAGAAACGTCTGATTGAGGATGGAAACACTGCAAAAGAAAACCTGCTCGTAGCTACCTGAATGCAAAATCAGCAGCTGTCAAAACAGCAAGAGTTCACTGGTTCATGTGGGAAAAGATGCGTTTTACTGTCCTGCCTTTGGCAGCAAAAAGTGTTGCTACAGTAAGAGATGGATTTCCCTGAAAAGAAAAGTTCCCTTTCCCCACGAGTTTATGAATTGCACAAGATATTATGGGTTTGAGATGGCCAGCAGTGTTTGCATTCATCACCCATTCCTCCCCACGCCACCTCGTTTTGCTCTGAAATCACTGCACAGCTCAATTTCTTTTCCAACTCAGTGTGATTTCAACCCTCTGCCAGCTCATTTCTAACTTATTTCCCACCCCAACACCAATTTCCTGGGCTGGTTCAATTTGCTTTTGATGGATCAATCATCTTATCCCTTTCATATTAGTGCTGCTCCTGTGGAAAGAGGAGAGTGTTTAAGGTTTTCCATTCCCCTGTGGGTTGAGGGATGTTCTGCCCACACAGCTGTGAGTACCTGCAGACTGTTGCCAAATTAAAATTTCTGACTGGTTCTTTTTTCCCCCCGCTTCTTTTGGATCAAAAGGGCTGAGTTAGTTAAACCTAATTTTTTTTGTGGAAATAGAATGATTTTTTTTTCTATTTTCTCTTAAGGCCATATCAAGTACCAGAATAAAAGACAAGTAGTTTTGATCACCCCAGAGTAACAATTTGGGATGAATTCTGCCCTACACCTCTGTCACTCACTGCTCACCCAAACCCTTGGGTATATCCTGAATCAAAATCAATTTTGTCCCCACCAGCCAGGGAGGTGGATTTTGCTATTATCCTGGTATGGCTTCTCTGAGTTACCTTGAATATTTTTAATTCAAAGTGAGATACAAGCCAGCCAGCCTATCAGGCATGGCAGAAAATACTTCATTTTCCATTAATTAGAAGTTGTTTTAAAAAAAGAGCCCTGGCTGTGGTCATTTTATCCCAATTCCTTTGAGACAGTCTAACAGAGATAGAAAAAAATACCACTGATAATGGACAAATGGATTTTCTTGGCCTCTGACTCTCCTTCTGTTTTTGAATATAAAATTAGCCAGAGTTGGATTGAAACATCCTAGGGGTCATTTAAGCTACACCTTAATTATTTAGTCTGATTTGCACTGGATTTTTAGCTTGCCAGGTGACAGAAAATGCCAAGAAGAACAAAGGTGTAAAATTTTGAGCAGGAATTTATGTCAGTTTCCTAGATTTTTTTGAAATCTGCAGCTTCCCAAATGAAATAAATGGTTGATATCCTTGAATTTTAGATGTTGGTAAGTGTTCAAGGCCAGGCTGGACCTGTTGGAGACCTGTTCCAACACTTGCAACTTCCTAGAAGTGGAGTCTGAGGTGTCTGACTTAACTGTGGTTGTCTACATTACACATATTTAATTTTTTAAAGCTGAATTCTTTCTCCACCTCTATTTTTTTTATTTTAGATATTTTGATTTATTTATGTATTTGATTTATTTACATCCTTTAGTATTATTATGGCATTGGAACTAGATGAACTTTGAAGTCCCTTGCAACCCATTTTGTGATTATGAGCAAAAGTTGTTATTTCTCCAACACAGTCCTGTGAGTTTAACATTAAAATTCCACTCTCCACAGAAATCAATAGCTGAGTGTTCCCCCACATCAAGAAAGCCATAGTTTCATTTAAAACAATTGATTATTTTATGGAGACTAAAGAACAGCCCAATTTACCCTCTTCAGATAAAAAAGAAAATCATCATCTCCTTATAAGAAGCTTCTTATATAAGAATAAACAATTTATGGTTTTTAGAAGAAAGCACCACCCCTCTTCAGCAGAATTATACTGGATTTTATGGATTGTGTTCCCTAAAAGTCTTTGCTGGAGGCAAAACCTGCAGAAAATATAAACTAAGCAGTCCATAAAAATGTGATAGATGGGCACTGCTCATGCCAGCACTGCTCTGTGCTGCAGCTGATGTGGCTGGGATCATTTGTCTCACTTTATGGTCTGCAGAGGAGCTGTCAGGGCACAGAACTCTCCAGGTCCCCTTAAAAGTCAAGAGGGATCCAGTCTGTGAAGTCACTGGACTCTCTGGGATGATTTCTGTCACCATAAAGGAGACACTTAAATTGGATCAGATAAATTGTATTCTAAAAGAATCTCTTTCTCAGCATTAACAATAAAGACAACTTTGGGCTGACCTCGTCCCTGGGACACGTCTGTGCTGTAAATGTCTGAACTGAGGGACAGGAATTCCATCCGTAGGGAAAATAAAACTGGAATCAGGCCTGGAAGATCTTTCCTGTAAAAACAGCCTCAACTTTGTGCAGAGTTGAAAGCTTCCACCGAGGCTTTGCTTTGGCTTCTGTCTTTTGTACAATTTTCTGTGATGATTTTGTTTTGGCCACGGAGGAATCCCGTTCCTAACCCTGATGTCCTGCATCCAGCTCGGGGTCCCCAGCACAGGAAGGACAAGGAGCTGTTGGAGTGAGTGCAGAGGAGGCGCCAGGATGAGCAGAGGGATGGAGCAGCTCAGCAGAGAGGAAAGGCTGGGAGAGCTGGGATTGTTCAGCCTGGAAAAGAGAAGCTTCAGGGTGACCCAAGTGTGGCCTTCCAGAACCTGAAGGAGCCAAGGTTTAAGACTGAATGGAGAAGCAGCTGCCACAGGATATTCCAAGAAAAAATTTCTTTCAGCTCCCCTGAGGAACTAAGGGATTCCCAAGGAGTAAATACAATTACAGCCAGAGTGTTTACTGTTCCTTTCTGCTTAGGAAGTTCCAACATGATGGCAATGATGCAAAATTTCCCATAGGCAAAAATTTCCCAAAGGCAAAAAACAAACTTAAAAAAAAAAAATCTACTTAAAAGATTATTACCTCTGGTTGCTAGTCATTGCCTAAGTGAGAGTAAACCAATTTTTACCTTTAGGAAATTCCAAATCATGCAGACTTAGGAATCTGTTTCATTTTCAACAATTACTGCTAGAGGTTAAAAAAAAAAAATAAAGATCTTGATTTCCAGAAGTGTAAATGTTTTCCTTTACCAAGGGAAAAAATTTTTACAAGCTTGGAAAATACATTAATTTTAAAAAATCATATTAAATCCAGAAAGGAAAAAATGTCATAAAAATCAATTTCTTCCTGTTATGTCTCATCAGAAAATGATTAGAAAATGATTAGAAAGTTAGAGGCTTGTCTGAGTAAATTCGGAGACTTTTACCCTTTAAAATAATGAAGATAAAACTCACTCTCCACTGTGAATGCCTAAAATTAGGAGAGAATAATTCTGCCTCTCTTTTTTCTCGTCATCTTCTCTGCTTACATTCATTTTTGTGCAGTTAAGGTACCATCAGCATTTCCCAGCCCTTGGCTTGCATTATTATGTGTTTCTCCAATAAACTGAATAGTAAATATCCAAAGAAATTGCTGTTCTGAACAACAGGGGTTCAATTAGGGAAAGCAGCGAGTTCATTTTGAAGAATGATCCAGGAATTATTGGAATCATTTGTGTGGAAAGGACCTTTACAATCATCAAATCCAGCCATAAATCCAGCAGTGCCAAGCCCAGCAGTCAGCCATGTCCCCAAGTGCCACATCCACACAGTGACTCCACGACTTCCCTGGACAGCCTGGCTCAATGCTTGCAGCCCTTTTGATGAGGAATATTTTTTCCTAATGTCCAATCTAAATCTCCCCTGGTGCAGCTGGAGGCTGTTTCCTCTTGTCCTATCACTTGCTGCTTGGCATATAACATTTATTTTCCATTGCTGTGGGTTTCTGCTTCCACAATTTGTGTGCCACTGAAGACCATTTTTGGTGATTCATAATGAAGGAATCCACTTTGAAGCTGAAAAGACACCATTTTTTGTGTAATCAGCACACTTTGGTGCAGATTATGTAGTTCAGAAACACAAAGGAAGGGGCTGTTCAGCTTTCTGGCTCCTTAGAACTGGAATGGTTGTTAAAGTGCGAGCAGAATTCTTTGAAAAACCTTTCAAAAAACATTTTGTCAGTCGTGAGAGGGACAATTTGAGTCAGGTGATAAAGCCAGGGAGGGCTGAGTGTGTTTCTGCAGCTGGGAGAGGAGACACATCACGTCCAAAGGCAAGGGAACAAGGATAAAAAAGATGCAGTCTGTTTCTGGTCTGTTCATGCTTCAATCTCAATATTTTGTCCTCCTGGAGAGGGCCAGGTCACCCAAGTGTCTGCCTACCTCTGAACCAGCCACCAGTCTTGGCTAATTCACAGTCAGAAAGAGGCATCTCCAGAGGGATGGCTCCTGTTAGGAGCAAATAACAGGATAAAATGAATTGATTCTTGAAGGCATTTGTATTCCTTGCTAAAAGGTTACCAGCTCTTCTTGGAAACCTTCATTTTCTATGCCTGCTTCTTTGTAAATCCATGTAAACTCTGCCTTCATAGATTCCCAGCTGCTTTCTATTTTAATAGTTTTTCCTTTATTTTTACTGTTTCAGCCCATTAATGAAAGCTTTTAGGAGACCAATGAGTTCTCATTTTCTGCAGTTCTAATCTCAGAGATGGAAACTCCAAATCTGTCTCGTGGTTATAAATCAAACTTTTATTGTTAGGATTCATTTTCTCATTAGGATAGGATCTAGAAGCTTAAACCAGATCAGGATATCTCTTGGGATAAACCCTGCAGATCTCAACATAATCAGAATGGAGGAGAATTTTATCCTTTAAACAGTAAGAGTTTGTTGTTGCTTGTTTGACTCCTTCCTTGCCTTTGTATTTACTCTGGAAAGGATGTGCCTCAATGAGGTTTTTCTTCTCTTAACTGCTGCTCTTAAAATTACATCAGTCCCAAACTCATGGGCTGTATTAACAGTACAACTGTAAATGCTGAAAAATTAAAATCTCTTTGCTATGCAAATGGAAGACACTCAGCAGAAAATCCCCCAAATCAGCACTTTGCAGTAACTGGGTACTTTCTGAGTGCTTTGTAGGAACCTGGAGATGCTGAGTTCTTGGTCCTGAGCAGTTAACTCCTACTGGGGGCAGAAAATGAGGCAAAATGGGTTGGTTTAGTGCTGTTGTTTAGCTGGTTGGGTGTTACAGCCTCCCACATGCTTCAGCACAGACCATGGATTTGTGAAGTCAGCAGGGGCAGTTATGGGATACAGCTCATTGTTTCTAATTATTTCTTCACTTTCCTCTTAGTTGGTGCTATTGGTTGGTAAAAACAAATTGTAGAGTCACAGAATGGTTTGGGTTGAAAGGATCTTAAAGACAACTTAGTTCTTCCCCTGCCACGGGCAGGGACACCTTCCACGATCCCAGATTGTTCCAAGCCCTGTCCATCCTGGCCTTGGACACTTCCAGGGATCCAGGAACAGCCACGGCTTCTCTGGGCAACCTGTGGCAGGGTCTGACCATCCTCATGGGAAAAATTTCTTCCTAATATCCACTAATATCCAATATAAACCTCCTCTCTGGCAGTGGGAAGCCATTCTCCCTTGTCCTTGTACAGAGTCTCTCTTCATCTTTCTTGTTTCTTCTTAAAGCACTGAGCTTGTGCAGAAATGGCAGCTGGAGAAGAAAAGCCTAAAAAGTCCCAGATTCCCATCCATGCCCTGATCTTCAGAGCAAAGCCCAGCTCTAGATCCTGCTGCATCCCACCTCCACCACTCCCATCTTCCCAACAGCCCAGCAGGCTCTGTAAGATGAGTAAGGACTGGTGGGGACACTTAGGAATCTGCAACAAGAGGCAGAGGAAGATCTGAGGGTCCAAAGAGGAAGATGGAGTGAGAGATGGATATCTTATATCTCAGGAATTTGTGAAGGAGCAGGAAAGAAGAGGAAAGAGAGTACAGGAAAAATCTGGAGAAGAGGGGAAAGACACACACTTAGGTGTGCCCCAACTACTCAGCCCCTCCCCATCCAGTGAAATTTCCAAATGAGCACTGAACCTTTACTGTCTCAGGAACAGGGTCTAGAAGGTGAAGGAAAAAACTGACTCAGACTGCACTGACATGAAGGAGAAATAATCAAAGAGCTTTGGAATGCAGCACTTCTGCTACTTATTCATGGACACCGTGAGAGATTCCAGGAAGAGAAGTGCTGGATAGACCAAAGGCTGTCATGGTAACAAGGTTAGCAGCACTCCTGTCACACCTTAAACCTTGTAACTGCATGTGCTGAGGTGCTTGGGCAAGTTCTCTTTGAGGTAAATCCCACAGCTGACCCCCTCCGAGGTGAGTGAGACCTTCAGTGAGGTCTGCCAGAACCCAAGTGACTCAAGAGCTTTCTTTAACTCACTCGGGCTGTGTTTCAGTTTTCCTTAGCAGGTTTGATCATGTGTTTGAGACTTTGCAGCTACTGCTCAGATCACACAAAAGATCAGGTAAGACTTTTGCCTTGCCCACATCCTTATTCTCTCCCATGACAGCCTTGCCCACCTTGCCTATTAATTAATGAAGCAAATATATTTACTCTATAAACACACCCACAGCATCCACCTGATGCTGTTTTCCACCATGACGACACAAAGACTCCGACTTCAGAAGGCTGAAAATGACTCCTTTATTCTCAGGAAGTGGCTCCCCTTTTATACTGTTCTACACAGACCAATTTGACTGGTTACAAGACAAACCTCTTCACTCACATTGGTCAGACCAGAGGGACATAAAGAGGAAGTCCCTCCTAAGGAAAATGTGTAAACAAAGTTGCCATTACCAAAACATGTTTCTTGTTTACAGAAAATTCCCTGGGAAAGGAATTTCATAAAACGAAACATCTCGGGCACAAACCAGGGCTACATCCACCATTAACATTTCCATATCAATAACCAGCTGTATCACGGCACAGAAAAAGAGAGCAGATGTTTTTATAATGCTGATCACTTTCCCCATGCTCCATAAAAACCTTTGAAACACCATTTTTTGTAGGGCATAAAGGTGTTTCTGCAGCACAAAACACACCAACCACTGTCATAACATTTATATCCTATTTTCTCCACATCAAAATATGCAAGTGGCATATTTCATACAGGAGGAGAGTGGTTATTAGAACATGGGGCATAGAGACAAGAATTTCAAACCCAGCTCCAGCTAATGCTGAGATGTTGGACAAGTTATCTCCACTGCCCTCACTTGACCTTCCAGTAATCACTACATTATTCATTGTGAACACCTCAGAACTTCCTTCCCCAGAGTCATCTCTTCTATTCCCTGGAACTTCCCACCACCCACCAAAAATTTCAAATGGAATCCATTCTTTTAGCATGGATCATAACCATGAGCCTCACCTTTGGGGCTGTCAGCGTTTCTGAGGAAGATAAAATGAAGATATCAACACTTGAGAGATGCAGCTAAAAGCAAGAGCAGTTGCACCGATCAATTAAAAAGCTCTCAGGTTGTGCGTGGGCTTGCCAGGCTACCACAGAATATTTAAAACTTTTGCAATGCAAAAATGTCAGCTGCTTGCTTTTAATTGCTCTGGGTTCAGTCCCAATCAAGTACTGCAGGCAGCCTGCAGAGCAAGAACGCCTCAAGTTCTGATATTCCTCTGGTGACTGGCTTTGAGTTTGTGGCAAATAATTTAATTTTTCGTCTTTTGCCATACATAGAACAGAGGTAAAAATATCCACCCCTCAGCTTCTGTGGATTCTGCTTTTGCTACGAGTTTTTTTTTTGAGTTTTAAACTACACAGAGTCAACCAGAACAAAGTATTTCTGTTTATTGTAACACTGGGAGCAAGAAGTAACTGCAAAATTGTGGATTTAAAATAACGCACCCCAGTCAGGCCTCCTGGAATGAGATAAAGAGTTACAAAGTGCTCTGAAATCTGCAATGCAGATCAAAAATCGAGTATTCTTTGCTTGTTCCATCTGTGGACTATGGGACTGCAGAAAAACAAGGTAACAGAGACCATACAATGCTGCATAGATTTTTTTTTCCTTTACTGTGTGTTTTCCCCAAACAGACATGTTCATTTCATTGTCTTGTGGATGTTGATGAAATTCTGATGATTTTAACAGTGAAATAGAAGACATAACAATTTTTACTGTTCATATTTCAACTGCTGCCCCTGAGCTCTGTCTCCCTGCTGAAAACGGTCATAAAGTCTTATCCTCCAGGTAGGGGAAATAATAGCCAAAAATTTAATAACATGTATGGCTACATTAATTTTCATTGTCATTGTGTCAAAAATAATTGCTTTTTTAAAAGGTACATCTACTGGGTGAATTTCTGTATCACTCATCTCAGAGATTTGTAGCACAACAAACTATTTTACAGCAACCTAAAAAACTGCATTTTTTCTGGTAGTAAGAATTTTACATTTGGATCTGAGAAGCTTTTGTAAGAAATTAAATAAAAGAAGACTAGTAATCCATCAAAACAATGTGACAGAACACCAGCCACATCTGAGTGAACTGGGCACTCACCCAAGCAGAAGTGACAAGCACTTTAGGTGGCAACAGTGGCATTAAAATAGCTTTTCCCTCCTCTGAAAATCAAGACTTTTAAAACCTCTAGGAGTAACAGGGGAAAAAAGAATTGGTGAGCATCCTGCATAAATAAATGTGTAAATTGAGTTTATTTATCCATGAAGAAAATGGAGATCTGTGCAAAGTTTTAAATTAACTCAAACAAGAGAAGTGACACATTTTTCTAGAGAGAAAACAAAAAATGCTGATGATACTCCTAAATCCTAGAACTGGGAAGTTTACCAGTGGTTACTGGAAGGATAGTTTCAGCATCGTGAATTTGGTTTCTGAAATTATCAGATATTGATATGTATTTATATATGTATATTTTTATACATAGATAGTATAGGTATATTTAACAACCCACAACAAACTGCTCAGATAAGAAGCTGCTGATCTCAGTCAGAAATCTTGTGTTTAGTTGATACAAATTTCAAAGAGCTGATGATGCTCACTGAGGTGTGGCTCCACACTGAGGATTCATCTGAAGATTTCACACTCACCTTCACAGGGACCAGCACTCTCCTCGAACAGATTAACAGCAAAATTGCAAATACATCTCACTTCTGATATTAACTCTTTCCCCTTTATTTACAGAGAAGGCAGCGAGTAATAGTCTCCCACCTGCTGTGGAATTACCTCAGGGATACTTTCAAAGAAAGAGCAGGTTCTTAGGGGAATGATTAATTTCCTGTAACTCTGGATATTGCAAAGTAGGCATCTATGGCTGAGCAGGCCTTAGGCTGCCTTTAAACTCAATAAATAATAATAATAAAAAAAACCCAGGCTTGTTTAAAAATACCAGAGCAGCCCTTTAGGTTCTGCCTGAGGGTCTATCTACTACATCTTCCAGTCTCCAGCAGTGGATATTTAGGGAACAACACGGAGACAGGAGATAAATGAACACTCTCCCAGCTCCCATGTTCATCCCAGAGGATTTCCTGCACAGGACCAGGCTTCTCTGGCATGGTAATACCCCCCCCTGTATTTCACAGTGACAGCAGGCAAGAAATCAGCTTCTAAATGCTTGGCCTGATGTACCAGGGTTATCTGCACAAGGTGGAGAGTTCAGAGGGTCAAGAAGGAGCCTTGAAATCAGACTCCTGTTCCACAGCAGTAGAGCTGAGACACCACCCAGCATTTTATATACCCTTGGCAACCTGTTTCTCATTTGTGTCACCTCTTAGCTCCTGCTGTGTGCAACCTGAAATATCTGCATCCATAAACAATCCTTTTGTCTGACCATTTATGCACAGCAGTAGCACGACAAAGAGAGAATGCATCTGCCACAAATAAAGATGCACAGAGGGTGAAGTGTTGAACAGTTCAAGCCCGAGTGGCTTACATAAACCATGTTAACATTTTCCATTATCTCTTTCTTATACAGCCAGTGTCCACCCTCTGACAGTTTAACGAGCAAGATGAATGCTGGAGGGGGAAAAAAACAACCCTTATCGTTCTTATTTGGTAATGGAATAAGAAAGCTGAGCAATGTAGAGCTGGAGCTGTATAGGTTGCTTTGCATTTTGCCAAGCTTTAGTGCTTAACTATTTTTGTGTTAAGCTGCCCAAGAAGTGGCTGAGTCACCAGCCTGGAGGTATTTAAAAGGTGTAGATGTGGCACTTGGGGACAGGGTTTAGTGGTGGGCTGGGCAGTGCTAGACTCAGTGATTTTAAAGGTCTTAGACAATTCTGTTGTTCTATGGTTCTATGACTATACAATAAGATATCCTCATCTCAGGGTTCAAGGCCAAGGCAAATTAATTCCCTGCATAACAGAGTTTATTCATCAAAGCTCAACCAAGTGATGCAACCCAGAGCTAAACAAGGAGCTGCCAGCTCCAACTTTACTGCAAGTGATTCCTTCAAGCTGAATCTCTGATCCATTTTCTGTGTTCAAATTCTAGTCCAGGGTAAGCCAGAACAGCACCTGCAAGTATGAAGCATCCCTTCACTTTCTCTTCCTCAAATCCAACCACTGCTGGATTCTCCAACACCTTTGGGCATAGATTGAAAACACCAAGAATAGATGGTGGAAGGTCACCCTCTTTTTTTGCTGTCAGTAACTGCTAGTGAAGGAAGGCAGGTATGATTTTATACACAGAGGCCTAAGACACATGGAGTTTACCCTCACAGGGAAATGGATGGAGCTCAGCCTCACCTTGGTTTGGCTTTGTGGTGAATCTGGCTCTGAGCGTGGCTCAGGACAGCCCTCCAAAAGAAACATGGAAACATCCACTTTGTCCAAAGCAGGAAGACAAAGGTGAGACCACGACTGTGTGTCAACAAGAGCACATCTAGAGGTTCATTCTTAACCTGGAGACTCAACTCAGTCATGGGTTCATGGGTACTTAACTGAAATCAGAAACAACAACAAAAATTGCCTATTCCACCCAATCTCTCCCATTTCCTATCAGCAGTGCAGATGTTCGACATCCTCTTCAGAGAGGACCCATCCTTCAGAATAGTGCCAACTCTGGTGGGCTTACTCTTGGATTGCCCAAGCTGTTATTTTAACCCTTGAAGGACTCATCATCCCCCAAACCTAGAGAGAAATGCTGATTTAAAGGACAGGGGGTGTTTTCATTTAGGAGCAGACATACTGAGATGATTCTGTGTGAACAGAAAAGGCACTCGATCTGTTCTGTGGAACTCAACAAAATGAGAGGTTCTACAGTGTGTATTGTTATCTATCAAGGGTACAAAAAAATGGTGTCTAATTCACAAACCACTTTCAGCAAATGGTGCTTATTGTACCAACTGTATAAATTCAAAGATTTGGTATATTTGATGGAGTGGGGCATTGTAACAGTCACTACTGAGGGTCTGCTGGGAATGCACCAGACAGAAGTGACAGAGCCAGGACTGAAGTGTGCCACCCTTCTGAAATATGCAAAAAACCCCTCAGTGGCGTATTCCCAGGGTCTTTACATTCCTGTGTAATGTAAAATCCGAGGGCAGATTCCTTCCTTTGGAGCTTTGCTGAGGTTCTGCAAAAATACCTTTCCATGGGGTCAAGACACTGAGGCAACTTCTTATTGAAACATGTTTCATGCTGAGCATTTTACAGCCTCCTTTACACAGCTTAGAGTTTTGTTGTTGGAAGAACTCATCAGCCTCTGGACACCTAGGATAAATGTGGGAACCTTTAGATGTGTTTATCTATCACAGCCATGAATCATTTACCCAAAAAATAAAACTCCAAACCCCTCAAAAATACTTTGTTTCTACAGCAAATGTAGAAATTAGATGGGGTGCATAGGGTTTGGCATTAATGATTGGACTGGATGATCCTAAGGGCATTTTCCAGCCTAAATCACAGAATAATTTGATTTGGAAGGGATCCACAAGGATTATCAAGTCCAGCTCTTAAGTGAATGGGCCATACAGGGATCAAACCCACAACTCTGGCAGTATAAAATTTTTTTCTATTACTCTAATCATCCCCTTTAGTGGACCACAACACTTGGACTGTCTATAGTTTCTTAATACACAAAGGATTTCCATACCCTTGGTTTGGAACTGTACCAGACTTGAAAAAATGCAACTTTTTAAGTTTAAATTTTAAAATTACAGGGGCAGTAATACAAATTGTTCAACAACAATTGTGCTGTCACCTTTATTTTGGGCAGCACAAGCAAGCAGAGCTAGACTGCCTGGTATTTCATTTGGGGCAGTGGGAAAGTAAACCAACATCATCACCTCTATTTAAACAGCGCTGTTGCAACATCTGAAAATAGGAATGGCTGGGGAGGCTGCTGGTGTCCAGCACGAGTGGTGATGGTGCAAACATCATTGTCTGAGGTTATTTTTCTCTCTGGCAGCAGTGCCTGGGTGCTGTGGATGTGACCCTGTCCCCCAGGCAGCTGCAGGAGCAGCGTGGGGAGCTGCAGGCTGACGCCAAGGGAGTGAAAGCATATGTGAAAATAAATAGCCCATCCAAGTCTCATTGGAAATGGGACTGCTCATTGATGTGGCCTGCTGGGAAAATCAGGAGGGAAGCAGAGAGAATTGCTGCCATACCATTACTCTGGAGGGATATTTAGGGATGTAATGATGCCAAACTTCTGTTTCCAGGAAACAGACTAGTGTGATGTACAGAAATAAATAACCCCTGGAGCAGAGAGGGGCTCACCTTCGCAGTTCAGGATGGAAAACAAATTATCAAATGTGCTTGTGTGTCATAAAACTTTCACCCACTAAAAGGATCATTGATTCAAGAATGATTAATTCAAGAAGGATTGAAATTGATTATTTAAAACTAACAAGCCAGCCAAGAACAACACTATTTATTCATTCCTAATTTTGTGCTTCTGGAAGTGCTGGAGGAGCCTCTAGAATAAAACACTGTCCCAGCAACTGGGAAAATGATGGCAAACTCCAAGTGATGTCAGGTTACCTGGTGACTTGATGAGCATCTTTGATGAGTTGAGGATCTATCCCTGGGATCCATCCCTGGATACATTCCTGCAACACCCACCAACACTTTCCTTAAACCACTTAAGCACTTTCCTTAAACCACTCAACTTCCCCAGAGACTTGAGGAAACGAAACAACACAGGAGAAGTGGAAGCCTGAATTTGTACAGGTGGAATCCTGCACCAATCAGAATCAGGATGTTTACACCATTTCTGTGAGACAACAGCCTTTCACTACAAAGTGACCAGAATGAGGGCAAGGAACCAATCCCAGATCAAGAGGATCCAGTCAGCAGGAGGATCAAGTATTTTTTCCTTTCAGTGCACCCCAGGACTTCTTGAAATGAAATGCATGACATCTGATTTACTGCCTCTCCTTTACTGGATTGTCTGAATACACTTAAACACCATAAATGCAAACTGCACCCTTAAACTGACTGAAGGGGAAGAAGGAGAAGAAAACCAGAGAATGCAATAATTTGTATACTGACACAGCACAGTCACATTGGCCATCCACATGCTGGGTTTTTTTGGTGGTGGTTTTTTTTTTTTTTTTTTTTTTTTTTTTTTTTTTTTTTTTTTTTTTTTTTTTTTTTTTTTTTTTTTTTTTTTTTTTTTTTTTTTTTTTTTTTTTTTTTTTTTTTTTTTTTTTTTTTTTTTTTTTTTTTTTTTTTTTTTTTTTTTTTTTTTTTTTTTTTTTTTTTTTTTTTTTTTTTTTTTTTTTTTTTTTTTTTTTTTTTTTTTTTTTTTTTTTTTTTTTTTTTTTTTTTTTTTTTTTTTTTTTTTTTTTTTTTTTTTTTTTTTTTTTTTTTTTTTTTTTTTTTTTTTTTTTTTTTTTTTTTTTTTTTTTTTTTTTTTTTTTTTTTTTTTTTTTTTTTTTTTTTTTTTTTTTTTTTTTTTTTTTTTTTTTTTTTTTTTTTTTTTTTTTTTTTTTTTTTTTTTTTTTTTTTTTTTTTTTTTTTTTTTTTTTTTTTTTTTTTTTTTTTTTTTTTTTTTTTTTTTTTTTTTTTTTTTTTTTTTTTTTTTTTTTTTTTTTTTTTTTTTTTTTTTTTTTTTTTTTTTTTTTTTTTTTTTTTTTTTTTTTTTTTTTTTTTTTTTTTTTTTTTTGTTTTGTTTTGTTTTGTTTTGTTTTGTTTTGTTTTTTGGTTTTTGGTTTTTTTTACAAAATTCCTATTTTCAGATGAGTCATCTTTTGACAAGGTCTTAAATATTTTATGGTCAAATGTGTCAATGGAACAAATAGGGGAATCAAAAGATTTCCATGCAAAATTAAGTAGGATCAGATGCAAACTGAGACTTGCAGTCTCTTGTGAAAATACATAAGATGGGGAAGTCAAAGGATGTGAAGGGAATAATGCAGAAACACTCCACAATGCAGGGAATATCAGTGTGAACTGAGGACCTCTGCTCTCCAAGTTCCTATAAAAATTCAAGATATAATTCAGTGCCTGTATCATATAAATATATAGAATAATAGCCATCTGCTCATCCTGGATATTACTGTAATTCTAGTCAAACCAGACCAGGGAATTACAACATCAGAAGCATCTTAAGCTGAGTTTCCCCATAAAAATAAATTCTGCCATTTTAACCAATTCTTCTTATATATGAAAGCAAAGTAATAATTAAATACAAATTTTTTCTTCAGATTCACAAAGACACTCCCCATCTGGAGTGGTGCATTTCCCCCATTACCCAGATCTCTTCTGGATTGTTCTATGATCCCAGGAATTCCTGTTAGGCCGTGGCCTTTGTGAAATGAATTCGGCGGTGAAGTGTCCCTTGACCCCATACCAAGGACTTTTGTGTGTCCAGGGTGGGAGCAGAGACCATGTTGGGTGGGGAATGACAATGGGAATATTCAATCATCCCCTGACAGCCTTGGAACATTCTTTACCTTCCATTGTTACTGGAATTTTTAAAATTCCAGTAATTACCTACCCAGATTGTGGCCAGGATGGAAATTTACATGCCTACAGAAAATGTAGTATGAATGTTGCCATCTTAGCTCTATGATTGCCTGTTGTAGTTGTAATAAATTCTACTGACAGCCTCTGTAAACATTAAATTAGTCAGTGATAAGGAACTGCTAAAAATCTTGTGATCCAAACATCAAACTGCTGCTGGTTCAAAAGTCATGTAAAAATTCCATCTGTGGTGATCTGGTGTTTTTACAACATCCTACTAAGATCACCTTTTGCTGGGATATGTTTGATGGTGGTGCTTTAAGTGATGCTAATTAATTTTATGTGTGATCTTTTAGATATTGACCAGGTCTGGGATTAAGACTGGACTGAGCTGCACCCAAGCTCTGTACTGAGTTTAACAAGCAAGGGAAGTCTACTCTGACCCTTGTGACTCAGCAGAAGGGTCCCTTTTACCCTTTTGCATTTGTCATCTCTGTGTAAATCATTCCATCTCAATTCTAACTCGATTTTCCTCTGTGTGTTTCATCCACGTAAGAAGTTCTAAAGTGGACCTTGACACTGAACTTTGCTAACTCACACTTTTACAAATGCATGCTGAATATACTTTTGCTAATTGCTTTGATGGTGATTCCATAACGACCTAAACCACTCATTGACAACACCATCAAGCTCAGAACTGAATTCAAGCAATCCTGAAGGTGCCATCCATGGATTTTTCAAGGAAAAAAAGGCCCAAAAGAGAAAATGAGTTATGTTGCTTTCCAACTCTGAGAAAGTATTTCTTGGTTTAAATCGCTTTGGAATGAATTTACAATGCCATTCTCTCAGCCATTCTGTGAAATTACCCATGCATTACATTCTCAAAAGCATTTTATGCCATCTGTTTGGGATACTTAGAGTGAACATATTTGGGGGGTGAAATTAGTAATTATAAGAGGAGGAAATTAACATATTGGACTAATTAACAGCATGGAAAAGAAACAGGGAAGATAACGAATTACAAAGCTTAATGTTTACTGTTCTCCTGGCTAAATAAAGATTCTTCAATATGGCTGTCCTTGGGTTTCTTTTCTTGATTTTCTTTTTCCCTTCTAAAATATGGTATCTGCACTGTGTCAAAGAACAGGAGCCAGAGAAAACCCTCAGACACTGCAGGCTCTGTGGTCTGGCTCTCTCCATCCACTCTGCTGAATGGAGCTCACGAATGTTCCTGTGTGACACATACTTGTCATTATCAGGGTTCAAAATGAGGGTTGCAACACAGCTCATCTCATTTTGGACATTGAAATACTAGAGCAGACTTAGTTACAGAAGCTCATTAACCTTGGATCCCAATAAAGAAAAAGCATTTAGTTTCTGCTCCATTTTAGGTTTTAATTTAGGATTAAATCATGCTTTGGTCTTTAACTGTACCAATAGAGCTCTACTGACCATGAAGAGGTGGTAATTATATTTCAGACCTCCATTTTTAATGAGAAGGCTCATAGCTGAACAGTCCAGACTGTTTGGAAGATTCAGTTTTCATGAAGCACAAAACCAAATATCATGGTGAGAACGACCACGTTCTTGCTGATGATCCACCACACTGAAAAAAGAACATTGGTCCATGCTAAGCAAAAAACTGAATTTTTGTCTCTAGGATTTCCCAAAGTTCACCTCATGCCTACACCTGAGGATGACCATGGAGCAGATTTGGGGTTTACTGTATTTAGGGATTATTATGTGTATAAACCCACTCTCAAAGCATAGTACAGGATTTTTAAGGATCATAGGAAAGTTTGTCCTAAAAAAGCTGCAGGTTGCACAGGATAAAAATCAACTTCCACAAATTTCAGAGCATTGCTTTACCTCTGATCAATGATACCTCACAAAGAGAGTGGAGTAGAGGAGAGGCTTCTGTGGCTCTTCCCTTCCCTTTTCCCATTAAAATTCTGTGCCAGCAGACACACTCCACTGGAGAAGATGCCCTGTGCTCATGCATCACATAAACAGCCCAGAAAATTATATTTTGTCAACAACTGAAAAATAAATTGTTTGCTGACTTCTAAGACAGCCTGACATGAAATCTGTGGTTTTTTTCTAAAACAGAAGCTCTGCACAAGGAAAAACACTTCATGAATAAATGGCAAGTTTTAAGATAATATTTACAAACACATTCAAAAGGCAAAGAACACCTAAAAAAAAGGTTCAAATATAGAACCTCATTTATCTTCCCTTTGGTTCCAACTAAGGAATGGAATAGATGGTCATTAAATTGATATAAACAAATCTGCTACACGAGGCAGAGCTGTTCCCTGGAACACAATGGCACCAAGGGGCAGAACTTTGGCCAGATTCATAACACAGGTCAGCACACCCATTTATATGCAAATTGAGAGGCAGTTCAGGCACCACAACTTTCACACTTCAGTCTGATATCTAGATCATCTTATTGTCCTTAAGGAATTGATAAAGTCAGAATAAAACACCACAACATATTTCACAGAGAGATTTTTAATTCCCTGAGCCTCCTTTCCTTTGCCATTTCCCAGGGCTGGAGAACTGGCTGAATGATAATACTTACATTAGATTTTAAACTCCTCCCCCCATGAAGATTCACCAGGGGGGAAAAAAAAAGTGAAGAGGAAGGGAAGAAATTTAATTTTTCCTCCAGAAGCACCATTCACTGCAGCACACGCTCCCAAGTCATGCTGCAGTGGCTCTGAGTGTGCTTCTCCCACTTCTGAAACAAAGCTGGGTCCAGTTTCACATCTCTTACAGCATCATTTTTGTGCTGGTGTATTTTAGCCAAGAGACAAATGCTTTGCCCTGCCTCTAAAAACTGGTCTGGATCAATGGACAAGACACTTCAACTATACTAATCTTCAACTATCACATCAGTCCGTGAGTACAGCTAAACAAACTATCAGAAAGAGCTGTCAGTAGTTCCCCTGAAGCTCTCTCCAGGCGTGTAAAACTCCAAGTTCTCTTTCCTGGTCACATCACTGCACATTGTCACCTAAGAAAAGCCAAGGCCAGAGACAGTACGTTTATCTCAGCAGGAAAAGATGTTCCTGGAGCAAGGGCACTTTGAAAATGGATCCTCCAGTAACGAGAAGCCACAAAGAAAAGGAGGAATAAATACCTGTGACATTGGTGTGGGCTGACAAAGCTTCGCAGTACTTTTCCAGCAGAACAGACAAGGGCAGGTTCACAGAGGATTCACAGTGGAGAACTATCTGGATGGACAGAAAGAAACCAAGCAGGTAAAGCAGCAGCCTAGAACAGACTTTCTCATTCATGAGTACAACAACCCCCAGCATTCTCAGGGCAGTTCCCTATGGGTTTGACCCACACTTCTGAGGGCCAGCCTGGCAGAAACGTGGCTATAATAATGAGCGAGACAGCTGATTGTGGGTGCCTTGAAAAATCAAAAGGGTTTTAATAAAGATGGAAAATAATACAAAAAAAACCCCAACAAAGCCAAGCACAGAAGAGAGACAAAAACTCCTTGCTTGCTACAGCACCTCGAAAAGCAAAAACCCTGAAGTTCCTTTGTTCTCTCTCTTTAGTACCGAATAGCTCAGGTGGGCTTTTTGGCCCTTGGCCCAATGAGAGTAATAACAGTCTTTGAGTTACATTCCCGGGGTCCAATCTATACTTCTGGGCTGGCTCCGAGCCAATTACAATGAGAAACACACAGAACTTTCCAGCTAAACTTCTTAACACGTCAAAAGGTAAAGTGAGACTCTTTCCCTATTTGGAAACACCTGCTGGAGGTGTAGGGATTGCATCACCACAGTTCCCATTCATGATTTACTCTGGTACAGACACCCTCTGATGTAGATTTGTGGTTACACTTGCTCGGCTCCAGGGCACCACATGGAATTCACCTGACTAATGGAAAAAATTGCAAATTAACCACATAGTCTAGATCTCTCCCTGTGGGAGCTGCTCAGTGCCTTTAACAAAGCTCAGGATCCACTTTGTCTTACCTAAAAGAAGACCTGCCTGAAATAGCAGAGCTGAATCACATCCCATTAAAGGTCATGTGTTGAGATTTTTTCAGTGAACTTTTAATCGGTATGTGAGTGCCACAGATCCCTGCACATTCAGGAGATGCAGCAATTGGCAAAGGGTAGTTCAGAGGGCTAGAAGAAGGTGTTTCCATGCAATACACAGGCTAATTTGGCATCCCTGTAAGGTGTCCTGTGGTTTATTTTAGCCAATGAAAGACACACAAGTTTCTGACCCTCAACATTCAGGGCTGAGCCTTCTACTGAGGGTAAATAAATGAGACAGAGTAGTAATGCCAACATGGGCACTTCGAGAAAGCTGCAGGTTCAGTACAAGGTAACAGTGCAACCCCAAGTAAATTTTAGGAAACAGAGTTGAAAATCAATGGGGATATTTTAATCTTCACATTCAAAATGAAATCACTGAAGTGCCCAGTGCAGGCAGAGGAGAGAAGCCCACAAAGTTGTACATCAAAATATAGAGCCAAGTTGGGATCCTGCTTGGAGCAA
Source organism: Sterrhoptilus dennistouni (assembly GCA_013397095.1). Classification (NCBI taxonomy): domain Eukaryota; kingdom Metazoa; phylum Chordata; class Aves; order Passeriformes; family Zosteropidae; genus Sterrhoptilus; species Sterrhoptilus dennistouni. Next base: position 134,057 of record VWZU01007428.1, on the reverse strand, counting down.
GAGAAACTCCTGGAAAGCCCTTTAAGAAAGGCAGAACGAAATGTGGCAGAAAAATTCAGGAGTGACAAATCAATGACAGAAAATTTAATTTTCAAACTATGAAACAAAATCTTTCTGAGTGTTTCTGAGGGGGATATAAAGCCATGGTAACACACAAAATGCCTTTGCTTTTCTATTTACACAGAATTACGCCAACACAATTCAGGCAGCTTTACTCATGGAAACAACCCTACTTCTCGAAGGCTGATGTTGTATTTTGGTGCTCTAAGGTGTGTTAAGTGATTGAGGAACTCATTTTATGCCACCGAATTCTCTGTCACTTGATAAAAAGGAGGGTAAATGCTCATTTACAACAAAATCCATTGGCAATGTTGGTCTCTAAAGAACAACTGTCCTTTGTACAGCACCTTTTTCTACCTATTTATCACTTTGCTATTTTACAAAATAGGAAGTGTTGAAATACAAAGCAGAAAGCCTTCCTCAGACTTCATTATTTCTGTACAAACTCCATGAAGGTCCTGTTTCTCCTCCAGGGAGGCTCAAAACTCCCATAGCAAAACCTCCATGCATGGTCAGGTCAAAGAGATAAAGGTGATGCTGCTGTGCAAACAGGTACAATTCCACCTCCCGAGGCTCAGAGCTCCCAAAACCCAGACTCTGCAGTGGCCACATCTCATGTCAGACCCTGCCACAGCAGAAGCTGTGATTTCTTCCCCTCCATCCCTCACCCCTCTGGCAGCTCCCAGGCCAAAGCACTGCCTCAGTTCAAAGAAGAAACCTGAGCCATCCCTGTGTACTGTAAATACGTGTCCAGCTGTGCCCGCCCCGAGACGATGGGAAAGAACAGACAGAGGTCAAGCTCAGCACAGCCTGGGCAAGAATAGGAAAGGTTAAATGTCACATTTGCCTTAGGGTCAGCTCAGGTTAATTTGGCTGGGGGGATAAAAGTGCCTTCCACATATTATGTTACTTTTGGTTTCATTTTCTCCTCGCTAACCACAGTCAACAGCCTTGCTGTGTGTAAAACTCTTTTTTAACTTTTTTTTACAGTATTTAAAGCAGACAAACCCCAAAAGACAGAAAAATCCCTGCTTACAATAAAAATAAACAGCAAAACAAACAAACAAAGAGAAACATTTCAGTAATGTAGAATTGTAAAGATAAATAATTGGGCCCATGACTGCACAGAAATTATGTTTTGAAGTGCTGAAATAATTTCTTTGGGTCACTAATGCATGACTTTACTCAAACTGCATTTCTCTTAAAACAGCTATTCCATAACCTCTGCCCATCAAATCGTTTCTTTTTTGTCCTGCAAATTTACCTAAATCATGCAGAGAAATGTCCAACTTAATTCCTCTGAGCCACTGTGGGCATTTATGAACAAATAAAACTAATGCGCTGAGCCAAAGACTGAGGTGGAAATGAATCCCTTACTTTCCAAAGCAGGGACACCAACTAAAACCAGGCCAGCTCTGATTCTTCAGGAAACAAAATAAAAATACAAAGCCTTTGGTCAACTTCCCATTGACATCTGAGAGGACTTTGGGAAAAGGATGAATTGTCCGGATGTGTCTGCCTCTCTCATGGGAATTTTGTTGGACCTTTCCCCTTGGACACGGTCACTGCTCTTCATTAACTCATGAAAGATCTTTATCTCTGTCAGAGGACATCAACTATGAGACACAAGACCCTACTCTCAGTTCCCACCAGAATTTGTGGTGATTTCATCCAGGCTAGAGAGAATTTGTAACTTCATTTTAAGAAGAATTAACCAAGAGTCTTGGTTTGAAATACTGAGTTCCACTATGGAGCAATGTAGAAATATAAAACCAAACGAACACCGGTGCTGTAAAATTCACCTGCATGGGAGAAATTGTTTTCCCCTCTCAAACATGGAAGAAATGGCTACAGGAATATAAAGGAATGGCTTTGGAATATAAACCAGCCCCCAAAGCTATGGATAGGATCCAAAAATGTCAGTACAAGCACGGGGCTACCACAGAGCCACAATGGTAAGTTTAAATATCTCACAGTCAGTAGCAGCAGAGTGGGTGAAGGCAGCAGGAGTGAAAGCTGAAGGGAAGGACAGAAATAGAAAAGGAGCCAGAAATGGAAAAGGAACATCCCTTACCAAGGTGGAGGTGAGTTTGGAGGCAGTCACACATGGAGAGATGAACACACTCCCCTGTCCCATTCTCACACAAGAATTCCCAGATGCCATATTCCAGTGCTCTAATAAAAGCCACTTGTTGGGCCTCCCTGTCAAACATCTGCTGGTGGCCTGCTGAGAGGTGCTGACATCTGACACAGCCTCAAAGCAACAGAGCAAAAACCCTTTAAAAAAAAAATGTAGTTTCTAGTACTCTGGAGGCCCCAGAGAAATCCATCCTATGGAAGTATAACAGCATCTCAGCAGAAAGCCACTCCCAGAAAAGCAGTGGGATTTGTATTGACTAGTTTAGACTTCAACACAGAAATAGCAGCAGCTGAGCTGATCACAGAGGGATTCCTTTGGAATTCAGGAAGAGAAGCAGGAATTTTCCAGATGCAGCTCATTTGCAATATTTTAAATCTTTAAATTGGAATGACCTCCACTGACTGTATCAGCTGGGTCTTATGCACTCTAAGGAGTCACTCAAATGCATCCTTCCTAAATTTTCTTTAGACACTACATACAAAAGGAGAGGTCAAAACATTCCTAGAGATGATGGCTGCAGAAGACACGAGCACATCACCATCTTATTTAATCATCTGCACTCTTTCTTTTACTGAGCAGGATGAAGCAAGTGACCTTCTAACATGGAAAAATGTGGGAGTGATCCACACAAAATGTGCTCAGCCCACAGCTGACAAGGGAAGGGTCCACCTCATGTCTTCTTTGCCACACAAGAATGAAGTCTCACCCTCAATTACCCACAGTGCTCTCTCTAAAGCTAAAGCAGTTTCCACTCCTGAGAAAGCACCTCTGGCAGTGGCATGGATCATGTCAGGAGGATGCTTCTTCCTATCCTTCATCTCTGGGAGCCTCCACTGCTCTCCTACTTCAGCTTTTCCCATGGGTTTCTTTAAAATATCTGAGGCTGCAAATGCTACCTCGTTTCAACATCAAAATTGCAGCAAGACTGTCTTCAGCACACAGAAAAACTGATGCTTAGTAGCTTTGCCCCAGAACTCAGAGAAAAAAAAGGGAAAAAAAAGTGAGTGCAAGGGAAAAGGGAAACCTGCATTTAATTTTTTGTTCTTCAATCAGGCAATGCAAATAAATTCACTCCATCTCCACAATGAGACTGATTTCTCACCCTAACTTCTGGGAACAACATGCTCAGAACAGTGGCCCAATTAAAAGCAAAAAAATTGTGGTTTGTGCCCATAGAAGCTCGTTTTGGGGAAACAGGCATCTAACTTCACAATGAAAATGTAATTAGTGAAAGAGCTCAACATGGGAAAATGAAAGTGAAGCTCACACTTCCTTGACAAAATCCATCCTCTGTTTGAGCACAGTTTCCAGGGCAGGTGGGCATCTGGCAAGTTCCGCATCACTGGTGCAGGCAAACAGATGCTTTGGGAGAAAAACCACCAGATATTCCTTGGAATGCTGTTATAACAAATGCCAGTGTTCATCTGAGCAGCTCTTTCCTTGTAAGAGAAGGCAACACATGGGAGAGAATGAGGAGAGGTGGAATATTTGCTGACTACTAATCACCTGCAGGAATATGCACAATCAGAAGAGTGAAAGCTGCTACTTCAGGACAAAACCAGAGATTAATTAACACAGGAGACAAGGGGAAAGTCATCTTTACAGTGGCCAAGATGGATTTATATCCACTGCCATGTGGTTACTTCATCCACAAGATGCATCTGAAAGAGATGCTTATTAAAGAACAGTCCTCAGAGGGCCAGTGTGTTGGAAATACTTTGCTTTTTGGAGAACCAAAAAGGTCAGCCCTCTGCATCAAGATGTTTCTGGCCTTTCTCAACCCAGAAACTTAAAATCGCTCGTGCAGCAGTACTTGGCAGTGTACAATTGTTTGGCTTGGCTTCACCAGAAAAATAATTTCCATTTGGGATAGAAAGTCTAAATACAAGTTTTCACAGGAGCCTGCAACCTGAAACCTGAGCCAGCTAAGGTTACAGTAACGACAAAGACTCTGAGCACAGTTCAAGAAAAACAGGCTCCTTTTCAAGAGCTCCTTTAGCTCTTTAAACTCCCTCTGAGTTAATCCAAGTGACTACACAAAACATTGCTACTTGCTAGAGAACACCAAATGCTCCAGGAGACACTGCTCCATGATCTTAGAGGCCAGATGTATTCTGCAGCTCTTCCAGGAAGTCTGGAAAAAGACTAAAAGTCTGCACAGAATGGGAATTAGGACCCCAGTTCAATAAAGCAACTGAACACATGCTCAGTTTTAAGGCATGAAATGAAATCAATCTTTATGCAAAAATAAATTAAAAAAACGCTCGAGCACCTGCTACACTGAGCCCACCACTGAACTTCTCTGTTGTCTTTGAAACTTGGAGATCTGCCTTCAGTGAGCACTGCCTACATACTCTGCTGAAGCAGCTTTTAGAGGGGAGGTTTTTCATCCACTGAAAGCCACGCAGGTGCTGAGGGATTTTCTGAGTCATGAAATACGAACCAAACCTGGTTAAGGCCACCCACGAGCTGGACTTGTCTAACCAGGTCTCCTAAGTCCCTCCAAAGCAACCTGAGATGTTAAAAATGAGCATAACTGCATTTGAATCCACAAGCTGCAGCTCTCCTGAAATAAAATTGTTTAATGGAAAGACTTTTCATTTTCACATTCTTGAAAAGCTTTGTTATTCATTCCCCCCACCTGTGGGTATCATATTCCGAGCCTGGAGGGGGAGCAAGCCCCTCACAGCACTCCTGCCTTCATGTCTGCCCTCTCCTTAAGTCTACAGACTCGTGATTAATTCTTTCTCACCCAATTCCCATTCCTGTGAATCCTCTCAGCAGCTCCAGCGTGATTCACCTCAGCCACCCTATTCCAGCAGGCTTTGTTTGCTTCAGGCTCCCTAATGCTCAGTGGAAGAAGGAACCACTGTCAAGGAACAATCCATCACTTGTGTTTTAAACATGGACTCCAGGATGGGATAACCATGCACTGGAGACAAAACACTCAGAGAATCCAGAGCAGCTCAAGTTTAAAAGTCATATTTACCCAAGTGAATGCCAGTATCTCACCTAACTCTTACCTACATGCAGAGCCTCTGCAAGGATCATTCACCCATCCATTGTCACCTCTGCTACTGCACCTCCAAGGCTGCTCCTCACAGGCTCTCCCAGCTCCAGCTCAACAAATCTGAGCTCCTAATCTGTTTTTCAGGTCTTTGCCATCTGAAAACCCATCTGGATTAAGACTTTATCAGCCATTGATATCTGCTCAGTTTCCCATGGAATGCCAACAGTTGTACCTCTGTATCCTCCACAAAATGTTCCTCTGACCAAAGATTTCCTGACAGGGATTTAAAAATGAGCCGGTGAAGTGGCACTTGGTATCAGCAGTGAACTTCCTCTCCATCTTTCCTTAAACTGTTAATTCTTGGGCTGGAGCCCACTTTTAGATTTGAAAACCAAGTATCACAGTGAAATTTAACTCCAGGTCTGGAATTATCTTTCACTACCTAAAGGGGAATCACAGACTTTTCTCCAAGGAGTCAGATTCCTCTCAGGAGCTGACAGCAGAGCATCAAGATAGGCATCATTCACAAGTTGAAGTGAGGGAAAATCTCACAGAACATAAAGAAAAAATTATGCACCATGACAACGACTGAGCATTGGAAAAGAGATGGTGTAAAAAGACATTTCAGAGATGTTGTGAGAGCTCCATCTTTGCAGATTTTCACAGCCCAACTGGATGAGAATGATTTGGTTTTGGAATTAGCCCTGCCTTGAGAACGTGACTGGACAAGGGACTTCTGGCAATCCCTTTCAGCACAAATTATTCTTTCATTCCTTGGTTCTATATGATCTATAGCCCCTCTGGCAAAAAAAAATCACAAGTAACAATTAATCCCCAAACCTTTCAATGGGCAATGCAGTAAACAGCTTACAGACTGTATCTTGAACAATAATCAGCAATTCAGACACTCTGAGGTTTCCTTTACTCATACTTCTAAGATTTTTTACTCTGTTCACATAATCATAATTAAAATATTATGCAAAAATACACTATAAGAAGACATTTTAAAATTATTAAAGATGGAATTTTATTTTAATTTTTTTGAAGGAAAGAAATACTGCAAGTCTGACAGGACTTCAAAATCCTCATGAAGACACTTGTTTTGATGAAGTAGGGGATTTTTACAGCATGGAAGGTGTCTCATGTTCAAAGTGGACTAAACAGCAGCTGAGTTTTGAGGCAGGATGAGGAAAGACCCTCAGTGCATCTGACTGGAAGCACACCTGCTCAAAAATACTTTCCTGAGCTCTGAAGACACCAGCAGCCAGAGGGACACCCTGGGCTTCCTCTCTGCTTTGAAAGAGCCAATTGATGGCAGAAGGAGCAGCCTGGTCCCTGGCAGGGATATTGCTCACAAAACAAGGAAGCAGAGAGGGAAGAGCTGTGATGGCCAAGCTGCCCAGCACAGCCCTGATGTGGCTCAGGAGCCTCTGCTGGCCTGAGCCCCCTGAAACCCAAACCATGCCCAGGCCAGGGATCTGCTCCTGCCACTCAAAGGGAATCGATACCTCAGCCAGCAGAGCCTGGCTGGCAGCCCCACAGGAAACCTGTTCAGGCCTGTCAGAACACTTCCTTCCCTTCCCTTTTGCCTCCTTTCCTCCTTCCTTCGTGCTGGAAAAGCCACCCTTGCCAGAGGACAGCACTTCCCAAACTATGGCAGTGCAGAGATAACAGCACTGAGCAGCTCTCCCACATCCCAGGGACCTGGGGAACAGGAGCAGGGATTATCCCACAGCCCTGGGAAGCAAGTGGCTCCTCTCCAGTCCTCTGGCACTTCAGCTACTATTACCAGGGCAAGGGTTTAGCATTGCAGTGAGGACAGCTAATGTATTTTAATCTCCATCTGCATTACTCACTATTTACTTTCCCGGCATACACAACTTAGAGTGGACAGTCACTCAGCCAGCATTATGGAAAAGTTTATAGAGCTTTAATTGGCTTTGTTTAATTAGTTTAATTTTCTTACGGCTCCGTGGAAGAAGTACTTTTCAGCTCTTGAATTATCAAATGGATTTTCTTTCTTATTTAGTGAAAACATGCTGAATTTCTGTTCAGGCACACGAGGCTTAAGGGATGTTAGGAAAGGGCAGATTCCCAGTTCTACACCCATTGAGCTCCACAGCAGAGCTGGGGAAGGAGCAGCATAGTCCCAGCACCTGAATCTCAGTGTTGGCTCCTCTGCACAGCAAGGAGGGACTTGGGAGCCAGAGGTCAGGACAGGACACTGAAATCCATCTCTGTGAGGTGGTTTTCTCTCTCCCTCCCACAGCCCTTTTCAAATGGAGCAGCCTTTGAGAAGATCCAGCAGCTCATTTCCTTGTGTGAGCCAACGCAGATGAGCCCAGGGCCAGAGAACTGAGCAGCGCTTACCGCAAAACGTGCTCCATGTCAGAGAGCATCACAGGGAGCATCTCACAAACATCCCCACGCTGCCACCACAAACTGGAAATTAAATTTTCATGTGTTTGGACATGGCTGACGAGATTCAAGCAGACAGTCACCTGAAGGACAGTTCTGTCTGTCAACTGATCTACGTTCTATTTGTCTTCTCTTGTGACAAGGACCCCAGCCAAATTTATCCAACTTCTCAGAGAAGAAAATTAAAACACTTTACCCAACTCTTGTCAACTTAAATCAAATATAGCTACTTTCAAAGCTGTTAAGATGAAAAGAATTATTAGCAGTAAAAGAAAGCAATTCTGTATAAAGCAATAGTTTGATAAAGCAAACCATCACAATGTGTTTAGTTGTTACGCTTTAACACAGGCCATTGAGCATCCACATGAGGCAGGGAGGTGAGAGTGGCTCGCTGGACAGCTCCAGCTTTACATCCAACAATTAATGTTTGCACTTTAAGGAGGAGCAGACTACACTGGGGATTAAAAGTGGTGTAAATTACAAGAAAGAAGGACATGGACTCGATCTGTTGCAATTTATAGATGTGGTGTGGGAAACAAAATTCCCGCAAAAAAGTAATCTGCTGGATAAACTTTTAATCTGGAGTAAATCAGCTTTCCCCCTAAATCTCCTTCTTTGGGTTTTTTCAGTGCTGCAAAACCTGCAAGTGATATAAACTAAAAAGGAACAGATTCAGCAGCATGTGCAGCCTGTTGTTACCACCCACATTTCCTCACCTCCCCCTCTCCCCAAAAACCAAGATCTGCAGAACTATTAAAAGCATCTAGAAATGTGCAAATGTTTGTTCTAATACAGTATTTTAAAAATATTTAGTTTACTGATATACGGGGCACAATGAAAATAAAAAGAAAACAGAGAAAAACACATCCCTAGTAAGTCCCTATCATCCACTACCCTTTTTTTCTCCTGGTGAATCTCTCAGTTCAGCACACCAGCAGCATGAACCCGCAGTAATCCCTGACATAAAGAGAGCTGATCACCAAATTCAAAGCAATGAAGAGTTGGCCTTAGAGGAAAACCCCTCCCTGGGGCACTCATGGTGAGCCCAGAGTGATCACAGCACTCTCCATCTAAGCCAATAAATCAAGCAGTGCAAAGGTCTGGTTTAAGTCCTTAATCACTTGTAACTGTTCAATTTTTAGAATGGCTCCTGGCCACATTTCTGCCCCAAGCAATCTGGTGGTACCTCAAAACAGTTCCTGGGAATGATCTGGGACCTAGGGAGCACTATGCATGGAGCAGCTCTGTGCACAGTCTGCACAGCACCTCCCTGATTTAGAAACTGAAGGAGCTCAATCACATGAGCACAAGTCACTCTCTGCCTTTTTTTTTTTCTTAAGGCTAGAGAGTTTTCCTGGAGATATTGATGTAGCAGTGGAGTTAGAGGCTGTGAGGCTGAAATTAAAATTCTCCACCTGATAATGCACAGCTTGCAAAGAGATCTCTGCTCTCTCTTCCTCCACAACCATACTCTAGTTTGGAATATGAAGGTCACAGAGTTTAGAGGACTTGATCATGACTTTCCCTCTGCTCTTGACAGGATAGTAATATGTAAGCAGATGCCTTATATGCACAAAAGCTAAAGCTGCTTTCTTGCTGGCTAAGGGCAGGGATGAACATCATCACTGAAATGTTTTATGGCAAAACTAAAGCCAGCCAACACCAGCACAAAGCCACCTCCCTCCAATATCCAGTAACTGCCATGGGATGGTTACAGAATAAACCCTGACAAAGCAACTGCCCCAGTAAAGGCTTCTCCTGATGAGATGTTTATGCTGCATTAATTCACAATAGGGCTGAATTTTGGCAGCCTCAGACCAGGAATACTATTTAACTTGTCATCACTGGCTGATACACTCACACTGCCCCAGCTCTTTTAACAGCTCCAGGAGAGCAAATAAATGATAGCAAGCTTTGCTTTTGGTTTTGATGAATAATCCCCCCCTCTCCCAATTCCATGAACTTAGCAAAGACTTTATATAAAAATGTCATAAGACTCATTTGCCTTCATTTTATGGTTTGGTTTTTGTTTCTCGCATTCAGTTAAATGCATTCTCAAGCATATCATTCGTCCAGAACTCCTTTAAGAGAACATAAATCTCAGTGCAAGTCTTCACCCTTTTGCTGACCAGCCCTGTGAAATCTGTCAGGTCATTTGCACCAGCATTTTCATGTGGCAGATCTAATTCTGTACCAGAAAGTTGCCTCATCCCGTGGGTGGTGCAAACCTGCAGCTCCCATAAAACACAATTGCTCGGCTGCTGTGAAAAGTTAAACTCCCCTAACTGGGTAAGGGCTTGCTCCCACAAGCAGCTATTCTTCTCCTCAAATCCACAAATGAGAACAAAGTCACTGACTTCGAGTCCACTTTCTAGTGTTTTTGAGTTAAACAAGAACTTAAGAGCCTTGGCTTTGAGCCAAAGTTTTAAAACACTGCTCTTAAGCTTCGTGGTGCAAAGTTCCCTTCAGCTGTAGAGCAGAGATCCAGATTTACTGACAACATTCAGGGATTAAAACACTCCCCAAAGGAGCAGCAAAAGCTTCTGCTACAGCTGGAGCAACCAGAGCTCTTCTGAAGCTGAAGATTCAAAATGTTATTTCCCACACAGGTATATGCCAGCCCCTGTCAGATACCAAGATGTTCCACCCAAACAAGCTCCTCTATAAAAAGAAACAGAAATACACTCAGAGTTCACATTTCTTGGCCTAAACACATTTTACGGAAGCTTCACTTTTTGATCCTTAATCTACTTTTTTTTTTCTCCCTTTCTTTTGAGGCAGTTTTGTTTTAAAAGCAGCGACACAATGACCAGAATTTGCAGAAATAATCCAAATGCAAAGCTGCAGCAGAACTGGAGACCTGAAAAATCCATAGATTATATCAACAGGGGAAACACATGACATTTCTTGATTCATTGAAAATGGATTAGTCTGGCTAAATACTCAATACCTGAGTACTCTGGATAACCTCACCAGCAGTGAGTCCCACGCTCTAGAGACAAACTGAAATATTTTTACGGACCTAAACAATTCAATAAGAGAAAACACAGACTGGGAAAGAAAAGAGACTAAGAAACAAAGATCAGGAAGAAGTGGTTTGAGGTTGAAAACAGCAAGTGTTGGCACCCATGCCACTGTGATTCCATTTGCACTGATCTCTTCCTTCTTTTGGAGATAAAAAACCCCACCACTGGCGGAGGTGAGAAAGTATTCTCTCACTTCTAAGAAAGCTACTGAAAAAATAAAATTAAAATTAAATTGTTGCTTGTCTCTGAAGCCTGTTGTTGACTAAATTAGAAAGGGGAGAAAAAATCCAGACAAACCCCCAAAAATAAACAAAATCCAAAACCAAAGCAAAATAGACAGAACTTAGGCAAACAGAACAGATTTTTCTTTCTTTATCTAAGGAAATGTTCAAGATAGACGAATTACACTGCGGTTCAGAAGGGTCACTGACACTTAAAAAGCTGTGGGAACAATCCTGGACAGGATCAGTGTCACTCCTGCTTAACCTCTCACATTTTCTTTTCAACTCTTACTCCACCACACTCGAAACCCTCGCTCAAAACAAACAAGCCACCCAAAAAAGCACTGGGTAAAGCTTTTGAAGTCCAGTCCGACAGAAGCCAACCTGATCTCCAACCTGATCATCCAGCGGGATGCCGGTGATGGAGAGGGACCACGGGGAAAAGGTTTCACTCCGGAGAAACTGGGAGCAAGTGCTCGGCTGTGTGTGCGTGGGCTGAGCCCTGCCCATCGCCACCCCTGACTGCCGAGCCCTGCCCGAGCACATGGGACCACGACAGGCACCGGGAGAGAGAGAGAGAGGCCGGGGACACCGGGCACCGGCAGGGAGAAAGGAGATGGGAAGGGAAAACCCCTTCCCGCTGCGGCGAGGAGCTGCCACCCCAATGGGGTCCCTGCGCTGGGACCTCTCCTGGCAGGCAAAGGCGGCTGTTTCACAGGGAAGGGGACGCTAAAAAGGGCACAGGGGCTCTGGGGGGGACCGAGGGTGTCTCAGAGCACCTGTGATGGAGGAGGAAAGGGCCATGAGGACGGAGAGATCCTCCAGCAGCACCTGGGAGCGAGCGGAGTCCCGGGGCCGTGTCCCGGAGCCGGGGACGCACCTGCGAGGAGAGCGCGGGGCACGGTCCCCACACGGAGCCCCGAGCGCCCGGGGCTGTCCCCGCTGCCTTCCCCTCAGCCCTGGGGCGTTCCCCTCGCTCCGATCCCGATCCCGATCCCGGTCCCGCACCCCCCGCTCCCTTCCCGTCCCCGGCACTTACGGGCAGGAGCAGGAGCGCGGCGGCCGCTGCCGCGGGGAGGCTGCGCTGAG
>VWZU01007428.1:91730-121965 GCA_013397095.1 Sterrhoptilus dennistouni | reverse complement strand
GGCCCAGAGCCCGAGCCCGGCGCTGCCGGCGCGTCCCAGGGCAAACCAAACCCCCGGCAAGGGAGAGAGGGAGGGAGAAGGGGGAGCCGAGCCCGCCCTCCGCCCAGGATTCCTCGGGGATGGAGGCGGCGGGGGGCCCGACCCTCAGGGGCTCCGGCAGCGGCGGGGACCGAGCTGTGCCCCGGCTCCGAGCGCCTCAGGGGTTCCCTTCTCCATGGAGCGCTGGGGGAAAGCGGGGCAGCACCGCCCGCCCCGTCCAGCGGCAATGGGGAGCCCCCTCGCCGGGCCCGGAGAGTGATGGAGATCCCTCTTCCCACAGCGATGGGGACGCCTTCCACAGCAGCTGCCAGAAATAACGGGGATCCTCCTCCGCCCTCCCCTATACTGGAAATTCCACTGCCTACAAACTGTCCAGGAGCAAGAGGATTCTCCCTGCCCTGCGTGCTTTGGGGGTAATTTTCCAAAATTATCACACTGAGCCCCACAGCCCCCCAGGAACATTAATAATCCCTTCACCACCACCTCATTCTGCCAGGCATTAGGTAAAATGTTGCCTGAAAACTTGCAGGAGCAACAGGCTTCCCCCACTGCACAGGTACGAGCTGCATTGTGCACACAGTGCATTACAGGTGTTATGTAAAAAGAGGGAGAGCAGCTCTTTGCTTGAGCACACAGCAATAGGATGCTTTTTAAGCTAAAAGTTTAGATTAGATGCTAGGAAAAAAATCCTTCCCTGTGGGGATGGGGAGGCCATGGCACAGGTTGCCCAGAGAAGATGTGGCTGCCCCATCCCTAGAATTTTCCAAGGCCAGGTTGGAAAAAGCTTGGAACAACCTGGGATAGTGGGAGATGTCTCTTCCCATGGCAGGACGGTTGAAACAGGATGATCTTTAAGGTCTCTTCCAGCCCAAGTCTTTCTATGATTCTATGGCAGCCTACAAGCCTGGGAAGGAAAGGAAGAATCCTCCATGGTGTTGTGCACTCTGAACCACCTACCTATCCTCCAAGAGTAATGGGACATCCCTCAAGCCCACCATGCAACATTACCAGGTGTGATGAGGCCCTCCAAGATTGTGAGCAGCAAATCTCCCATCTTCCCCTGTACCCCAGAGCAAAAAGGTTCTGACTTATTGGCCACCAGATTCATCAGCACGCCTTTCCCAAAGTCTCCAAGGCTGTGGGGCACCTCCTCTGCTATTTCCAGCTGCCATGGGAAGCCCTTTTCCCCCAGCACCAAGCCTTTTAGGACTCCCCAGTGCATGTACACCCTTCTATCCAGGCAACCCCAAACCTGCCTGTTTGGCTGATCCTTGTGTACTTGGTTTCTGAAACAAAAGACATTTGTCCTGCTCTTGTTTACAGGTACTTGCCAGGTTAGACCCCTGTGCAAGGAAAGGCAGAGCAAGGTCACCCCTCATCTTCCTTCTGGGTTGCCCAAGGAGCTTCTGGTCGTCTGATTGCTCTGGGGTAGCTGTTGATGATGGAGGAATTGGAATCTTACAGATTTGGATGCCTCACCCTGTAGGAGCCCAGTTCTTGGGTCTAGCAGAGTTATCACTTCCTGCCCTCCGTGTCCAGTTGGGCCTCTCCATACAATGGATGTGTCTGTGGCGTTGTTAGATGTGGGCATCGGGCCAAGCCCTGGGCTCCCCAGTGCCAGCAATGAGCCTGACAAGATCATTTTCCCCTCTGCTCCACCCCATGTGCCCAGAGGACAGGCAGCTGTGTGTGAATCACAGTTAGAACCTTCCCCCAGCCACAGCTGGGACTGTCCCCAAAAGCCCAGCTGTGACCTGAGGCTCACAGCCCTCAGTGACAGTTCTGGGGCAGACAGGACCAGCTCCTTCCCAGCCCAGCTGGGTTTCTTCAGGGAGCAGGGCCATACCCTGCCTGTGTATCACCTGTTGCCAACTGTTTCCTTCAGGGAGATGGTGCCTTTTCTTCCTTTTCTTTCCAAAACAATGCCTTTCCACAACAATGACTTTCCACAGCCCTTCTTGTTGTTTGTTGGGGTTTTTTTTAAATCAAAATCAATTGGTATGAAAGGTCATAGTGGCACAGAGGAAGGAGTTCCAGCAAATTCTCAGGGTTTGCAAAAGCTTGGCAAGATGCAGAAATACCTGGGCATCCTCCTTTGAGGCCTTGCTGAATATTTTGCTCTGTCATTTGCTCAGAAAGGCATAAAACAACTTCTGAGTCTCTCTAAAGCACCTACAGCAACACTTGCATCCCTAATTTCCTTCAGGTGTTTGGTACAGCATGAACATCACAGCACTTACAAACACTAGAAAACTTGGAATCCTCCTGAGAGTCTGGCCACAATTCTCACAAAACAGAATTATTTTCCTCTCGTTATTCAACAGTTTGAATACATGTAAATATTTAAGCTTGCCTGGTTTTCCATTTTCTGCCTGTTGCACACCAGCATTTGTTTCCTTTCATTATTAAAAGAAAACAAAGCTATATCCCAAAGTTGCATGCTTCCAATTAATATGAGTTTGTTCATGAAAATGCAAAAGGGAGGAATAAATCCAGCCCAAAATTTTATTGCATTTAAACATCCACCTCCGGGACTGGAAACTCACACGCGACAGGATTCCATGAACTCATGGGAATTGGTAAAAGGGGCCTGGAGCTGCCTGTGCACAGACATCAAGTGCCCTGGAACCAGGAAGGTTTTCCATGACTTTCTCTTATGATTTATCTGTGTTTATTGCACTGTCCAGAGCCTCGTAATCTTAAAAGTTGTATTGAAACAGAGCAAAACAACCCCAACATTGTGACTATCTAAGGATTAAACAAATCATTCCCATAGTCTTGTGCCCGAGGCTTTTCCCCTTGCAGCTGGGTTGCAAAGTCCTACCAAAATTTTTTGTTGTCTGGGTTGCTTATAAGGTCACTCCCCTTTGGATACTCTTTTAGGGTAGAGCTCCTGTTGCAGCTTTTCCTTCATTTAGGGGACTCTTCTCCCAATCACGTCCTTTTAAAAAACTTGTAGGATCATGAATCCTACTGGCTGGATTTATGGGTGAGGTTGGTCAAGGTGAACATGGAAACAGACGTACAGACATAGATACCCACACACTCGTGTGTGGGAAAGGTATGAGAAATGTAAGCCTTGTTCTTTCAGGAAACACACCAAGAGCCCTGAGATCAATACTCAGAGACTCAGGAATGCAGGAGCAGACAATTCTGGATCAGCTGGATGGAGTGAGTCTCCACATGGGATCATGGCAGGGATCCAATCACTTAGTTCTTGCCCAAATGACTTTCAGATATGGCTTGCAGTCATCCCCATACAAGGATAACCCATTTTGGCTTGCTTGGTGGTGATTTTTATTCCTCTTTAAAGCTCCTAAAAGAACTTGAAGTCTAAGTATTCCCACTGCTGTCAGTGGTGAAGCTGTACAGAAAGAATCCTCACTGGAGGAAGGGCGTGGCCAGATCTTGGTGTCACATCCAACACAGCAAGGTCCTTGCTGTGTCCATAACCCTGAGGAATTTCTACAACCCAATGAAATAACTTGAAAAACAGTTTTAATGATAACCAAAAGCATCACAACAAGACATCAGTAACCAAAGGGTGAAATCAGGCTGAATCAGGTGCCAACTTTGCCTCTCTGAAACACTGGAGGACCCCTTAGAGGGATGTGTTTCAGTTAAAAGGAAACAGCAAAAAATATCAGAGATAACCCTCCAGGTGAGTTCCAGAGACCTGCTCTATCTGGGGACAAATTGATTCCCCATTTGGCACTTGGATAGGTTTTAGGCCTCTTGTGCAGGATCTGAGTAAATCCAATATTAATTATGTATCCGATGTTTTATTCATCCCCTAAACTAATAAAGTTAGACCTCTTCCAGAGGTGTGACAGCTCAGAACAGCTACAATTCTCTCTAAGTGTTGTGCTGCCCTGTCCCCTCCTGACTGCATCAGTTTCAGCTCTGTTTCAGAGTGGCAGGGGAATTGATCTGGGCATGCCAGACCTGGAAAAGGCCAGGCTGGGAGAAGGGATGGGAGGAGTTCCCCCTTCTCCTAGCAGAATGAGTGAATGCCACGATGACATTTGAAAGCAGAATAATTTCTGCAAGGGAGGAAAGTTAGCTGGAGGGTTCTTATTAATTATGAATGTGATGGTTTCCTGAAATAATGGTGGGTCAGGGTTGGTAACGAGCACGGCTCAGGAAAACACAGATTACTCTGACAAAGCAAAGGCACAGAGCTTCCTCCTCTTCAGTAGGTCAGTTTTTGCAATTGCACTGGAAGGATGAAGAAAAAACGGTGGTATTTAAAGAAAGTTCCATTGTCTGAAATGATTCCTAATGGTGAAGTCTCTGGGGTGTAGTATAAACCTTGGGAGTGGGGAGAAAGAAGGAAAATGACCTGAAAGCATCACCCCTTCTGCATAAAATAGATTTTCTGGCTTTCTTTACTGTGGAACTCCTGTGGCCACTGTATTCCCATGGAATGACACAGGGCTTTTCCTGGTGCTCAGTGCTTGGCACATCCTATTGCCAAGGAGATGCAATTGGCTCTTCACTTCCCAAGGGTACCACAAACCCCAGGGAGCACCGAGCCCATATGGGCTGGGAGAGTTGTTCTGGTGGCTGCAGACCCTGCCAGGTGTTGCCTTGTCCACAGCCAGCTGTGGGACAGCAAAGCTGCCACATCTGGGGACACTCATCTGGGTATTTGGGGCTTTCAGGTGCCTTGCTCCAGGCTGGGAAGGACAGCTGGCAGCCTGGACACCATTCAAAGTCCCCTGGCAAAGCAGTTGCAGAGATAAACTTTAAAAATATGGTGAGATGTATTATCAAGAGATGTTTCACCTTAAAAATGGGAGAGGAGGGAAATGTGTCATGAGAGGAATCACCTAATTTGGGTTCAGAATTTCAAGCCACACTGACTAAGTAGAGCCACACCTCTAAGTAGATCTGACATTTTGGTGGATTACTCTAAGTAGATCTGGCATTTTGGTGGATTCTTGGTACAACTTGATTATTTCCAAATAACTTTCAAGTTGTTTCTGTGGAAATAAATCTTGGATTTCCAAATAGCTGAGAGAAATGTGTGATTCAGCCTCTCTCTTTCACTTTTTTATCAGAAATGCCGTCTGCATTTTGCATTTAGGTTGCAGTGTTCACCTGTATTTTTATCATACCGAAGGAGATCTGGCACTGGACAATCAAATGAAGACTGAGACAATTCCTGCATCTAGCTTTAATCAATTGTGATTACACTAAAATCTGGCTCATGTATTTTCTGCTGAAGTTCTTTCTTCAGGATGCAATTTTTAGGATTCTTTCCTAAATTTTATATTTGTTTTCCACTTTGACAGGCAATGTCTTCATACAACGCTCACTCTTCAAGGGGTGATTTTTTAATATCAGCAGTCTTAAAGATAAAATAAATAACACAACTTAAGGGATAAACCCCCAGTCCTTTTAGCTTGAAATCGTTTATAGCTTACTGTTGATGCCTCAATAAAATGAACTTTTATTACAAAACTTTTGGGAGCATAAAGCAAAACTGGAAATTTTACTGTTTTGGAAGGAAATTCATAGAACTTATTCCTCTCCTCTTCCATTTCCCTTCCTCTTTGGATCTTTCTGGTTCAATCTTATGTCTGGAATTTTGGGCTCAAATGAGTTATTCATCTTCAGCTTGCCCTTACATGCTAGAGTAGCTTTCATTCTGTCTTGAGGCTCAGACACCCAATCTAATCCTGCAATTTAAATGTTACTATGGAGAGGATTTCTCTTGTGGGCTGAGATAAATAACTGTAGGTGTCTCAACATTTATCGTAGTCAGTGGAGATCTAGGGAAGCCAGTGAAACCAAAATGTACTTTTCTACCAAATGAAGATGTTTCTTGGGGCTCACTCTCATTTCTGACAAGCTTCATCATTGCCTGAGAAACTTGCCTGCTGAAGTGCAGCTTCACCAGACAAAGTCTTGGGAGAATCCTTCCCTTTGAGAGGCTTCTCTGAATTCCTTGAGGTCTCAATTGTTTTAGCAGCTGAGCTGACAGCAATTTCTGTCTGCAGATCTGCCAAGTGGCTTTAGAATTTCCTTGTGTGGGGTTATCATTCAGCATGTCAGGAATTTCCTTGGAAGACCTTTTGGTTTTGGCCAGTGCAGTGTTTGTTTTATTTCTTGCTGTCATCTGACAATGCTGCTCGCTTACCTTTTCCAGTGAAAGGTTTGAAGATCACTTCTTTTTCTTTTTTCTTTTTTTTTCCCAAGAGCTGTTTGCAGGCTCTATGGAAGCTCACAGTGCAGCAAACAAACAAAAAAGTTCATGATATTTCTCGTCATTCTTGCTTGACACTGTCAGTGTTAGTGGAGAGGATTGGAAATTGGACTCAGCAGTTGGCAGGTGAATGAATCAGAAGCAGTTTTACAAATATTCATTTGTCAGTCACAGCAATAATACTCCAATTTTACACTCTGTAGCCGTGTGGCTTTCAGTGAATCCACACTGGAGGTGCACACAGGAGAAGAACCAGGCTTAGCATGAAATGGGGATTTTCTACATCCACTTGTCTAGAATTCAGCTGCCAACATAATTTATCTCTCTTTATCTCTAGCCTAATGGAGCTGTGTCATCCCTGAAGAAAAGCATCACTCTTTTCCCAGGAATAGCTGCCTTCTATTTTGGATCGTGCTTGCTGCAGGTTTTTTTTGGTTTTTTGTTTTTTTTTCTTCTATTCTGAGTGTTTGAAGTGACTCAAAGCATGGAGGCAAATGTATTTGTGTTACTTCAGCCTTAAAACTAAATATCACAGAATCCCAGGCTGGTTTGAATTTGATGGGACATTAAAGTCCATCTAATTCCACCACGAGCAGGTGGAACTGCTCATGTACCATGAGCATGTACCTGTACCATGAGCAGGGACAACTTCCACTAAACTAGTGCATCCAACCTGGCCTTGGTCACTTCCAGAGGTAGAGCAGCTTCTCTGGGCAACCTGTGCAAGGGCAACATGTCCTAAAAAAATGAGAATTAGGCATCCCTGTGAGTTAGGACTCTCAGGTTGGACACATATTTAACCCTTATCCTGAACGTGACCAGAAGGTTTGTTTTTGCAATTTTCCATTACATTGATACATAAACTGCTTGCAAAAACCTTGCTGCCAAGACACTGCTAAATAAACAAATAACTTATTTATCTTCTGGTGGAAAGGAGGAACAAGGGACTTGCACATCATGATTTTTTTTCCTTTTTACTTCTTCCCCTTCAGCCATCTCAGTGTTGCGAGTCACTGGAGGCAGCAGTGGCACAAAGCTCCAGGTGCTAAACAGTGGGTCTATGTTGTTGATAAATAGAAATAGATGCAATAGAAATAGAAATAAATGCAGGCACACAGACTGAATACTAAGCAGAGGTTCCTGTTAGCATTTCAGTCTCTGTTTAAGACATTCACAAGATGTCCAGTATGAGGCCCTAAACTTTTAACAAGGATGTAGGAAATGAGATGTCAGTTCCTAAGACATCTTATGGCTCAACAAATTACCATCATTCATCAGTAGGACGGGGCTGAAAAAAGACATTATAAAATATCTACAAATGATTGGATTTCCCCATTCCCCCTTTGCAGTCAGTGGACATCTGAGCACCACAGTCAGAGCAGTCCAGCTTCACCCTACAGCACCCTAAACTCAGTGTCTATGGCCCATCTGAGCACTCACATCCCACTTTTGTCTGTTTCTTCCCTTGTCTGTGAGGGAAGCTGAAACCAGTGAGTTGAGATGGGAATTGTAGGTAACTGAGATGAGGTGAATCCCACGAGTCCCACCCAATCCATAGTGACAGAAGAAACCACCCAGCAGGAGTTTTAACTTGCCACAGACTTTGCTGTTCCTCATTGCCATGGGATTAGGACAGTTCACAGTGACTGATGCTCTGGCCCCACACCCTTAAATCCTCACTGAGAGGCAGCAGCTTTAGGCATGAGAGCATTTGATTTCTGAAGCCTGTCTTGTTCACAGCAATTAATTAGTGCCACCTTTGGCAACACTTCCCTGTGATGAACATCTGGCTCCCAGAGTGTGAATCAAAGCTGTCTGTGTTGCCTTGTTGTACATGAGAGCTCTTCCAGGCAGGAGAGCTGGAGGACCTGTTAGTCACTCCTGTTAACACTCCTCTAAATATTGCAACAATCAACCTCAGCAGTTTCAAAGGGTCTGAAATCCTACAGAAAAATGTTTTGCTCAGGCAGTACCTTATTAAAACACATGCTGGTGAGCCTACTGTGGCTCAGCCAGGATTGCTTATTTCCTCTGGCCTGGCTGACTATCAGTCAAAATCCCTTCCCAGAGCAGATCTCTGTATCACATTTCTTTAGCTCACAACTTCTTTTAGGCAGAAATTAATGCCTTGTTCACACTGCCTTAGATTAGGATGGTTCAGCCTTTTCCAGGCTGCATGTCCTGTGTAAAGGTTGGAACCTCTCGCCTGAAGGGTCAGATGAAGACCCTATTGCCAATAAAAATAATTTGGCTTTTTGGGCCCACAAAATCCATTTCTAGCTTTACCCCAATGTTTCCATGGACACTCAGAGAAGGTGGCAAAGTGGGTGGACTCAGCCTGTGGATTAACCAGGAAAACATCTCATGAAAATATAAAGTCACTCTAAAATTCCACCATTTATTCATCTTAGCAGAGCTGAAGCTACCCAAGCACTTAGAGAAATTTCCTTCCAGTGCTTTAAGGAAAAGATTTTTACGCTGGTTGCTCACCACTTTGCATTTCTAAACCATCTTTTCATCCATCTATTCTCCTATTTTTCTAGTCCAGCCTGTACTGAGCTGCTGTGTCAGCACCCTTTGCAAGCAGCATTTTTGTGAGTTATGGTAGCAGGAAGGGGATGAATCATTTCATGTTTATTTATCAGAGAGATGGTAATAAAGAATTTCCTTTTGCTCAGAAATTGAGTTTTCTGGGTATTGCTTGTTTGTCAATAAATGCTGCTTTACATCTTGAGGCATGCAAAGAAAAGGAAGAGATTATTGTCAGTGCAAAGGCAATTTACCCTCTAATGAAAACAGAGGTAGAGAGATTAAGCTAAAGATACCTGCAGTTGAAATTCCTCAGGCTGTGTAATTTTTGTCTTGTGTTCTTTTTTTAGGTGGAAAGCAAGCCAGACACTCTTTCCAGATAAGCTGATAGGAGCACTTGACTGAATCTTGAGTTTCATCCCGGGAAAAAAAAAAAAAAAAACAGCCAAAAAAACACCAACAAAACAAATTCTAGTCTGTATAAGACCAAAATTTTATGTCTAAAACAGTTCAACTTCCTTTTGACTCCAAGAACAGGTACAGAAGGTGTTTGACAGACTTAACCAAGGCTTTATTCAGTGTCATTTGAAATCTTTAAAATTGCTGGGTAAAGCACATAAGGATGGACAGAATAATATTCCCCAGATACCTGCAGTTGTCAATATTAGTGGCTGAATGACAGACAGACCCCACAGATCTTTCTTTCCAGCCAGATGAAAAAATTCAGGATGCTGGTGAGATGTACAGATACAACTCATGCCCTGAGAGCAGTGGCTCCTGCACACCAGCCTGGGAATCTCTGATAGGTGTGAGCATAAAATTCAGCTGGGCTACCAAACCATATCATCCTTAAAGGGCTTGGATTAAAATTTGGATACTTGTGCTGGTGCTCCACAGGAATTCCAAGTCTTTCATTATTCCATAAAAGGTATAAATCTGGAAATTCCTGTACATGGAGGCAGAAGAAGCCAGCAGTAATGAATGAAACCAGCATTGTCTTTTACCATGCTAGCACATCTCTTCTGATCCAAATTGGAAAGAACTCCAATGCATTCTACATTATTTAAGGAAAAGAGATTTAAAGAGCTCATATCAGTGCCACAGGGAGCTAATGTATGCAAAAACTAAGTTTGGGTATTTTCTGTAACTCATTGGAAAAATCCCTGAGTCTGACTGGGAAGTCAGCCCTGCTTTGAGCAGAAGTGAGAGTCAACATCTCCTGAGGTTTCTTCCAACACAGGTTTAGCTACGATTTTGTATTTCATTGCAATTTATTTTACATTTTTCATTTGGGAAAAGACTTTGTAGAAATCTTGATGGGGCAAAGAATGAAGTGTGATTATCATCAGTAGATTTTGGTCCTGGTTAGGTCACCCTCTACCTGTGTGTGTGATTTATACCAGGAGCCAGGTGTTGCATAGATGGGCTTTATATCCTGCTTCTTCAAACACCTGGGTTTGCTTTCCACACACGTCCCTCCCAAGAATGGTGTCAATCCAATAGAGCCTGGGAAAGTAGAGTAAATTTTACCTGACTAAATTACAGAGAAGACAAACAGAGTTCACAAAGCCCCAGAGGGAAACACAGACAAAAATTTCTTATACTGAAAGAAAGGAAAGAAAGAAAAAAAGGAAAAGGCATTTATGACACAGGGGCTTTCCCAGAGCTGAGTGAGTCTCCAGAGAATACTGCCTGCTTTAGAGGATTCATCCCCTTGATGTCTTAAGTTTTGGCTTTCATGTTTTTCAGACCCTGTACTGCCTAGGTGTGTAGTTCTGAGCCTCACATTCAGCTCTCACTCAGCTCTTCACAGAGTAGGGAGAGAAAACAAATCCTTTTCCTGCTATTACAAGTTTTCAGGCCCAAAAACACAAACAAGGGTGGCTGAAGGGAGGAACAAGAAGGATGGGACTGCATCACCCGCAGCTGGAATTGGACAGTTAAACCCCAAGAGGCAAATGGACCAAAATTTATTGAAGTGTGAGACATCGTGACAGTTTGTCCATTTTGTGACCATTTTGGGTCCACTTTGGGTGTAGCCCTGGCCAGGCTCTTGTCCTGCCCAAGGTGTACCCTAAAGGCCTTTTAGTAAATACCTACTTTATTCTCCAGCTCCGTCCAGTCTCTGTTTCAGCTCAGCCTTCCCAAGGCATTACCTTTTTCTGGCATAGAACCACACCTGCCTTGTAACTACTGCTACTAACAAAACCCAACACATCCCTTGACCCCTCTGTCCAGAGGAATCGTGTTCTCCTACTTCAAGCAGCAATCAGGATTAAAAAGGGCATCAGGATTTCTCTTCCTGAGCCAATGGGGAAACCCTTTACAGAACAAGACTGTAGGGTAGACTAGTAAAGCTTAAACCCAAGAAAAGATAAATTTACATACTCCTGACATCTGCATTTTGTTGATCAGCTACTGTGGTGGTGAGTGCAGCATAGGAGCCCTCCCAGCAGTGCCTCTACTCCTGTGGTGCTGCCTTCAAAAAGGGCTTGTTTTTGACAGAATTTCTCCTCACTGATATGCAAGGGGACTCAGAGGAATGTTTAGGAATGCTAATTTCTCCTCCCTTTGTTTATAAGCCTATGACTTGGCAGTGCTGGGTTAGTGGTTGGACTTGATGTTCCTAGAGGCCTTTTCTAATTTAAATGATTCTATGATTCCAGTGATTCTGATAGGTGATTGTCAAAATGCAAATTGTAGATTATATCAAATTTTCCAAAGGTTAGGACTGAACACTCTGCATTCTCACACTGTGTCAGTCTCTCTGTGTAGGAAGCCCATTGATTGCCATCCTCCCCTCACCTCTTCCCATAAAACAAGACTTACACTATGAGACTTTCCAGAACATACAGTTCCTGTAATCATCAGAAACTAACAAAGCAGCAGGTACCTTGATTCTTGGATTCAGAAAAAAACCCCAAAACATAAAATGAAGGAACGACTACCTTTGTTTAATGTCAAGGGCCCGAGAGCCAGGAATTCAAATCTCACACTGCTGACATGTTGTGTTTTAAGCTAAGTCTCTCTTCTTTGCTTTCCCTGCTTATAAAGTTGGAAAGAGTGAAAATGCTTCTGTTGTTACCATGAAATTCAGCATCAGTTTGCAAAGCATGGAACGTGTGGTGTTTATATCCACAAACAATATTTTTGTGCTTGGATGGCAGGGAGGAAGCTCCCTTCCACTGCATGGTGGGTGCACCAGCTACTGAATTTATTGGAGGTGAACTAAAGGCAGCTCTCTGTGCCTTTGCTACACAATGATTGAATGCTGAAAGCACAGGATATTGGCTGCTCACTTCATCTGACCTATGGACGGCACTGTGACACTCAAAGGGCCATGAGGACCAGTTCTCGCTTTTGTTTCAGCCTGGAGAAGAGACAGCTCCAGGGAGATGTTAGAGCACTTTCCAGTACCTAAAAAAGCTGTAAGAGAGCTGGAGAAGGACTTTTTACAATGATGTGGAGTGACAGGGCAAGGGGTAACAGCTTTAAACTGAAGAAGGGTTGATTTAGATTAGATATAAGAAAGAACTATTGTATGAAAGTGGCAAAACAGTGGCACAAATGATCCATCCATGGAATTATTCAATGTCAAGTTGACAGGGCACTGAGCAGCTTGATGTGGTTGAAGATGCCCCTGCTTATTGCAGGAAGGTTATACCAGATGACCTTTAAAAAGCCACTTTCAACCCAAAGTGTTCTGTGATTCTTTTTCTTTCAGTCTCACCTTTGAATTTGCCATTTCTGTCAATAACTACTGTGAGTCAGGACCATTGGCATAAGGCCACCAGGATTAATGTAACCGAGTAATCCAATCTTAATGAGGTTTAAAATGGAGCTTGACGGTAGTTCCAAAGCACTTTTTAGACGTATGGCTTGTCTGTGATTACTGAAGCATGCAAAGAATGTTATTAATAGGTCTGCAGTCAGGTGAATAGGTCTGGATTAATTTCATGTAGCAACAGGCAGGGGTGACTTAAGTTAGTGGAAAGTTCGGTGACAAACATGCTGATAAACTTTCCAAGAGCTTGAGGAAACAGAGCCATGGAAAATCAATCAGGGTGAAGGTGTTTAGTGAATGTTTGTATCTCAGATTCATCCTTTGAGCAGATCTGCTCCCCTCATCTCAGTGGCACAAACCCCCACTGGCAGACACATCCTACCTGAAATCTGAAATTGTGTACCTGGCTGCTCAGCTGGGAGAAACAAATGGCTGTGAAACTAAATTGTTTGCAATGAACACAAAATGCAGATGTCACTGATTCCTGGACAGGTCTGTGTGAGCACAGCAGTTTCACAGCTCTAGCAGTGACCCTTGATAGTTTTGTTTTGCAAATCTTAGTTCTCCTGTGGCAAGAAACAGTGAACAAATGTTCCCTGACCACTTTCTCCAAATCTTTTAGTCTCCAAGTCTTTCAGACACCGTGGTGTTTGCAATAGAGTCCATTTTAAAGCCAGAGAACACAACTGTGAGACAAAAATAGGGTAACCTAGCAAAACCCCTTGGTTTTGTATTTGCCATGCCCTTCTGTGGTCCACTGGCTAAGGGATTGTCCTGTCCTTCTCTGATAGTTCAAGGTCTAAGATCAATAATTCTGGTTGTCTCAGAATTGAGGAGATAATGACTGCCAGGTTCCTGCATCAGAGTTAAAAGTTCAATGGCTGAAGACAGGTTGTCAGTACAAGCAATAACACAAACAGTCATTTTGTAGAGGACATAAAAGCACACAAGTTGGGTTTTTTTAAAAATAATGACAAAAATCCAGGCCTTTGTGTGAACATCATCTAAAGCAGAAGAGAGATAATGTGCTATTGCTGAAGCAAGCAAGGTTTGCTGGAATTATTCTGCTTTCATGGCCAGTGAGAATATAGCTTCAGAATTTTAAAATGCTCGAACTACCGAACCAGATCTGGCCCTGACTACATGCAAGAAAAGGCAGGAATTCTCATCAGCCTCAGTGGGGAGGCTCTGCTTAAAAGCTGAGTCCCAATCCTGCTCATTTGTTTTCAAGGAATAAATGCCTCTCAGTCAGTGTATTTTACACTGATAGTAAATTCTGCCTTCTCAGTGTCTGAGCTTAAATCCAGAGACTTAAGCAATTAATGAGGGAATGCTCCTTAAGAGCCAAGGCATTAAGTCTCACATTAAGGATTTTGTGCTGCATCTGTGCTCTCATGATAAAGAGGCACCAGGTCAGCTGCTGCTCTAAGCCCTGTAATTTGTTTATGGATTCATTAAGGCAGAACACAAACTGCAATGATCAGTCTGCTCCCAACTCCCCCCCAGGATTATTATAACTCTTTTCGGCATCCCACAAGTTGTGCCTTCACTTTTAGAACTGCAGATCATCTGAAAGAACCCATCAGAAACATTCCTATGGAATTTCCCACGAGGAAATGTCAACCTGTCAAAAGAAAATTGTATCATGGAAATATGTCAAGTCGATAAAACACCGTGTTGAAAAATCAGAATAGAACACTTCCACAGAAATATTCTGCTGTCAGTCTTTCAGGAGCAGCAGGGTGTGATTTCCATTTTAAACCAGTTTTTATTTTTACTTTATTTCCCATGAAAAAAAAAAAGAGAGCAGAAATCATGGAATCACAGATCATGGAATTTCGGAATGGCTTGTGTTGGAAGGGATCTTAAAGATCATCCATGGGCAGGGACACCTTTCACTATCCCAGGGTACTCAGACCTAAATCCAGCCTGGCCTTGAACACTTCTAGGGATGGTGCAATCATAATTAAACTTTTTTAATGCCCTCCCTCAAAAATAACATCCAATGCAATCGTTGATTTAGTTTTATGGGGAATTTTGTTTCTCTAGTAGCCATTGAAAAATTGGAATTTTTGTTTTCCCCTATTGAGAATTTCAAGTGAAAAAGAAAATCTGTTTCTCTCTCAGATTTTAATTAAAGCATGTGTTTCCCAAATCAGAAGTGGAATGGTTAAAGTGCATGCAATGGTGGGAGGTGCTGAGGACTCAGTGTGTAGCTCTGGCAAGATATCCTAATTTAAGAAAAGGGAAAGATGATTTGAATTCTCCTTCCCCGTTAAACTGGGGAGAACAAAAAAAAAAAAAAAAAAAATTGTGTTTTTCACCATAATTGGGCACTCCCAGAAAGAGAAAGGAAAATGTGGAAAAGACAGGAATATATAGATTTAATAAGGAAACCCAGAATCAGTATTGTAATAGCAAGGGAAAAATCATATAAGAAAAAAATTGTGAAGGGTTTTAAGATACAAAGACATGTAAATACCAGCTGACCTTGAGATTCTGGGTGACTGCACAAGAATCTCCATGGACACAAACACCTTCACTTTATCAGGTGTGGGCTGCTACCAGGGCTACTCCAGTGGAATAACCAGCATGAAATGAGGTTGATTTCAGCAATGAAGCAAGAACACATGATTTAATCCATGTGTAATTTGGCATATTTTTTCTTCTGAGACTGGTTTGCTTTACCCATGGGCTTGCCATGGTTGTGAGCCCTCCTTTCTGTGGGAAGCTGTGCATGACAGTCATGGAAACTCATCGTGTCCCAGGCCATGTCTCTCTCCATGGGAGCAGGGATGGGTCAGCTGGAAAGGCTAATTAATCTGAGTGGAACATCCTACTAACACAATTGTATTGTTTCCATGTCCAGAATTAGTTGAGACTAGACTGAATATCTCAGCCTTGGCAGAATGTGGATATTTCCCAGGAGGCAGATCCATAATCTATCTGCTGTCAGCTATCATGAAAATATGTTATTGCTTTCCATATAGGATCAGGAGCAACAGCAGTATTCCACAGATTCTCTGGCATTTCTCCTTCCCAGATTCAGAGTGTATTTAAGGCTACGCTGCTTTTTTGGCTCAGTTATTTTGTTTTGTGGTGGTGAGAGAAAGTGTGGGAGAAATTCAAAATGGAAGAGATCTCCTCCCAAGACTGAGGGGCTGGAATCTTTCAGTAAGAAAACCAGGGAATGGAGCTGCTGGAACTTCTTGAGCAGATTGTAGAAAGAGGTAGATGGCACGCAGGAATTTATCCTGGGGTGGTTTGGGAAACACTGAGTTGACAGAGCCCTGGGGACAGAAATAGTCATGTTCTTTATAGCTCAGTCCAGGTGACTGTGAGAGAGTCACCACAGCACAGCCTGAAGGAGATAAATGCATGGATTCCCGAGGTTTAGCAGGAGAAAAATCTGGCAATCATCAGAAAGAAAAATGAAGTACACAATAAGAAAATCTGGATTTTCCAAGACTTAGGAGTCAAACTATCCATGAAGGCTTCATGCCACCTCCTAAATAATGCCTGTTATGCTTTTCAGGGATACAAATTCCAGTTTGCCTATTTGGTTACAGGATTTCGGCAGCATCAGGTTGGATTTCACTGACCTCAACTTTCTACCTGCCCCGCACACAAGAGCAGGCAGATCTTAAAAGATCCTAAAGAGGGATTGTCTAATTCAGTTACTCCCTTCTGTGAAAGCAGTGTGTATCCCTCCTATGGAAATGAAATATTTATGAATAACTGTTATTCCAGTTTTCAGCTGGGGTGAAAAGTTTTGTTTGAGGCACAGTTTCATTTTAGGCCATGAACCAAGTCAGACCCAGGAAAACATGGGTGTTAGATTTGATGGGAGCTGCAGGTGTCTGAGCTTGGCTCTGCTCCCTTTATAACCAAGGGACAGAAACAGAGTCCTGAGGGCACTGAGAGGCTTTACCAACTCCTCCTGTGGACACCACCTGCATTTGTGTCCAGTCCTGGTCCTCCATCCTTGGCCTGAGTTTTGCTGGATGAATATCTGCCTTTTGCCAGTCCTGGCTGTGTTTGGACATGGACACCACTGATCTGGACTCAGACACCTCCCACCTTCACCTGGGACCTGCCTTGTCACTTGTCACTGTGGGCCAGCGTGGCAGGGACAGGGTTATCCAGACCTGATCCAGCCTTAGCTTCCTGCCTTAACCTTGGACTTGCCTCATCACCATGAACTTGCCTGAGGATTTTGGACTTTTTGGCTGAAGCTCAGTGCCATCCATCCCTGGGCTGGCCTCCCTCTGGGGTGCTGCAGGGCAGGATCAGGGCCAGGGAGGTCCTGGTGCTGCTGTTGGTTTATCACCCTCAGCTCCTGGCTCCCTCTGCCTTGGGAAGTAGCTGCTCCCTGCTGTGGGCATTTTAGAGCTGTCTGCTACAACCTGCAACTGCACCAGAGGAGGAAAATCACAAAAACTGCCAACCTCCCCCCAGAACAGGGAGTAATTTTTCTTTACTTCGAATCTGGCTTAAATAGAGTCTCGTAGCTCCAAATCCCTGAGGCAACCAATTCCACCAGCCAAAAACCTCATCTGTGGGGAGGGAGAGGCATTTATAAATGAAGGAAATAAAAACTATCTTGTGCTACTGGGTAGCAGTGATGGCAAAATTGTGGAGCAGTTTGGAGAGGAGCATATATTCAGTGACTGATTAGAACTTCCCTTCCGAAGTACTTTATAAATCTAACTGATAAACTTTTGACCTTTAAGCCAAACATTACTCTAACAGTAGATTAAAATAGAAGTTAAACACATAGCTATTATTAACAGGTATTTTTTCCCCCCTCCCTTGCTTTAGCCAGGAGACATTACCTGAATAAATTCAGGCTGATCACATTTGGATATCCTTACACAGGCAGCAAATGCAAGAAGTCAGTTTGAGAGGGGATCATAATTCCTTTATTCCAAGAAACAGCTGTTTAGTTCTGTAACAAGATGAATGAAATTTGAATTTCTTGGCACTTACTGGGAGAAGAGATTATGGTCTCTAATTGTTTGGGTTTCTTTTTTTTTTTTTCCATTAAAGGCCAAGCTGATGATAAGGCTGAAGAATATTTGCCAAAACAGCCAGAACCATGGCAGCAAGTAGTATTTTCCAGATTAAATCACAAAGCTTTTAAAGTCTATGATCAAAAACTCCATTTATATCAGCCTCCTGAAAGCAGTGCACCTGAGGAGCTTTTAGGTGATATTTTGGACATGTGTAGGGGCAGAAACAAGCAGGAAAAAAAAAGGTTCACCTGTCTTGGCTTTTTTTTTCTCCACCTCAGTTGATTCAGGGGTCTGGTTTGTTGAGTTGTAACAGCTCCATGGGGGTGTAACTGAGCTGATATGAGCAGGTGAAAAGTGAGGGAGCACAAAGCATCCTTGCTGCTGCAGAAAATGCCATATAGAACCAGGACTTCTGCTTGGATGAAATTATCCCACCTCTGAAATACAGATGACAATGAGGGTTACTGAGGACCCAGCAGGTAATGAAACAACTGAAAAAAAAAAACAAAACAAAAAGGTAGATTGTTTATTTTTTCCTTCTTTCATTGTGCATCATAAATCAGGCTTTGCATTCATTGCTGGAGAGCCTTTAAAAGGCTTTTTAAAAGGCTTTAAAAATAACAAACAAATAAAAACCCAAACCCTAAAAAAACCCACTCCACTGCCAAGTCTCATTAATTAAGCTAAGCTAATCTTGACCCTAATTACTAAGATCTAATGAAAAGTTACCCAAGAACTACTATTATTATTGTTATTGGGCACAGCAAGTTAAACCAGCTCTGTGCTTTAATACGCTCTGTTTCTTGCGCAGTTTCTGGTAAATGCCCAGATGAGAAGTGATTTTTAAAATTGATCTTGTCAGTGGTAAATTTTTAGAAATCATGAAAAGTCTTCCAAAAGGCAGGGTTTGAAGATGCTTATTTACAAGTTTCTCCGTGTATTTATAGGGAATTTCTGTTTTTCTTGCACCAAGTGTTCAGGACTCTCTCCATAACCAGTCAGGGGAAAAAAAATTAAATTGGAGGGCTCTGAGGGTTTTCTTCTCTAAATTTCCTTCAGGGGTTTTGTTACAGAATCTGGAGAATGAAGTGAAGTGTGAACTCTTTGGGTTCTCATAGTGCAGGGTGTGAGTTGGCAGCACTGAATTGTGGTGTGGCATGAAATCCTTGTCCTCTTCCACAGGGGTGGGTAGCACAGAGTGATCAGAGAATTTCTGCAATAAATCACGAGTCATTGATGGCTTTGTACAGTGTGCCAGCCAGGGAGAAGCAGAAAGCTTATTTGATCAGGTTTTCATGGAAATATAGCCATGAAAAATTGAGATTTAGAGATTGTTTTATTTTTCATCCAGGATATTCCTGCCTTGACTTGATACTGCTCTTCTCTCCTAACAACCCTTTCCAGCCTGATGTCCTGTGCCCACTGTCTCTCCATTGCAAAAATAATAATTAATATCATCTTCCTGCTTGCCCAGCTAGCAGAACACACATTCACACTTCCTGCACTAACTCATCTGTTTCATAAGACAGCTCTCCTTTAAAAATAGCAGTGTGTGTTTGGGAACACTGCCTGCCTGTCCCTGCCATAGGATCCTCCCTCACCATTGCGTTTCCCATTGTGTCAGCACGAGGCTTTTTGACCCTGAAGGTGGAGCCAAACTTTCAAATTCTTCCTTGAAATCCCAGCAGCTGCAGGACCCTCATGTTGAGTGCTTTAGTCGGTTTATTTTTAGAGAGGCAGCTTTAAACAATCTAAATCTGTCCTCCTGTGCCCAGGAGCAGCTCGAGGTAAATTCTGTGAAGTAAAGGAAGCTGAAGATACTGAACCAGTGTGTTCAACAGCAGATCCAGGCACCACAGCTCCTTTCCAGCTCAAGTCAAGAGTCAGACATTGCTTTTCCTGCTGACTTTATGCAGAGGATGTTTCACCACTGTGGTGACAGTAACACAAAATAAAATTAGGCAGAAAAATGACACCTTTTGCGTTGGTTTCACCAGGAGTGAAGTCAGGCTGTTTTCAGCTGAGCATCAGGAGAGGTGAGCTCTCTGAGAAACTGGAGCAAAGCAGAGAACAATCAGGGTGGCTCAAGCCCACAGCTGTGCCCTAGATGTTGCTGCAATTACCTTACAAGCCAAGCACTGTGCAAAGTTTGAAGTGGAAACCTGAACATACCTTGAAGTCAGGGGAATTTTTTCCCCTCCTGGATATTTAAGGCAAATAATGGAAGGGGAATATTCCTCTGCCTCCCCTTGCCATGGGAGATTCAGACATCCACCCCCAGGGATCCTCTGGGCTCTGAACCCTATTTTTGTGGCAATATTTAACTGCTACCGAAAAGTGCTTGAATCAAGAGGAGAAAGTGTTTCTGCTGTGTTCTTCTCTTCAGCATTTCGCATTGGTCAGAAAATGGTGCCAAGTTTGAATAACCTCAATGTCCCAACACTTATCCCAACCTTGGATCTGTCCCTTTATCACTAAATTGTGCCCTGTACCAGTAGGCTGATATTTTAACCTAAACAATCTTCCCAATCCTATGGATTAAAAAAAATCATGATATCTCCTTAGTTTCTTTCATAGTTTCATAACAGTCCTTCAGCTCTAAATTAGGCAGATTAAATCAGGATATTTGTTTGTACTTGCTAAACTCCAAAGCTCACTGTCAGCTCAGAATGCTCAGTTTGAAAGTCTAATCAAGCCTGATGTTTTTACAAGACACTTCACACAAGATTCTTGGAAAGGCGTTCCTCAATCCAGTGGATTATTGAATTAATTGTCAGGAGCAATGGCATTGCCGTGCACAGATGGGAAAGGGAAAGCAAAACAGCTCAGTGACTTGGAACCCAGACAGCCCCCTGAGGATATTAATGTCACCAAGTCCATGAAGGGATTATATGGATCAATAAAAATAGAAACAGTCAATGTCGTGTTGAAAAAGACAAAGAAGGTCAGGCATAACTTGATCAGGGCAATATGGGGAAAGGGAGCATGAAAGGAATTACAACACATTCATCAACAGTGAACAAATACCCTTAGATGAGTGATTTATCCTCCAGTTTCTCTTTGTAAATTGCCCTGGTCCAACAGTTATTTCTCATTTCTCTTCTGTCCCGTTTCCACCTCCCCGAAATTCCTGCCCAAACACTTGAGAAAGTAACTCCCAGCCTTCGAGCTGCACCCCAGCAGTTTGTGCCAGAATGTCATGTGTGACATGGAGGAACCAGCCTCTTCTGAGAGGCCGTGGCAAGTTTCTGTGTCCCCCTTGGAAGAGGATGACTCTTCGGATGAGTTGTCCTTGGATTGCAAAGAGCCACGTTTACAAGCTGAAAGGAGCAATTAGCAGTAAATAGTCTTTTCTGAGTAAGGAGCTTTTATGCTCCTAAGAACCAGGTTTAATAGAGGAACAAGCAGTTGTTTTCTGCTCCAAGCCACCAGAGCCTGCTGGAGAGGGAGATGTTCTTCTGTGTGATGTGTTCTGCCACTTACTGTGAGAGGTGCTGGGTTTACTTGGCCCTTACTAGTCCCAGAATCACAGAATGCTTCATGTTGGAAGGGATCTCAAAGATCAGGCAGTTCCAATCCCTCTGCCATGGGCAGGAACACCAGGACAGTTCTTTTTTTCTCAGGGTTGTTTTGCAATATTCATTAAAAAATGAGCTGTCCAACACTTTTTTTTAGTTTTTGACACTGCCCTGGTTATCAGTGGGGGAAAACAACAGCCCTGCACAGGCACCTGTAGATGATCCTGTGTTCTGTGGGTGTAAATAATCCCCTACAGTCCTGAGTTCCATCAGCAGAGTCCTGTGTCTGTGGTGCCCTCCACACTTGCTGTAGCATCCAGAGGGACCCCGTGGTTGCTCACCAGCTCTGGGTGAAGAATTTGGTCCAGCAGTGACCCCAAGCTGACATGAGACAGGAGATTTAGCTCTGCTGCAGCCACTCCTTGTCCTGCCCCATACATTTGTGGAGGATAAATGCTCACAGCAATCCCAGAGGAGGTGCAGCTCCCAGCTCCCTGTGTCCTGCTGTGGTTTCCCTGCACTCAGAAAGGCAGGAATGTCAGACAATTTAACGTGTTGGCAGTTCTTGGCCTCGTTGGACAGGCCAGAGTGGCTGCTAATCAAACCTGAGCCTGGTGCAGGATTATTGCAGCAGATCTCCTGACAAATTTCCCTCCAGGGTGCTGGCAGGGTCCTGCAGTGATAATACCAACAACAGCAGCCAGTCCATGTGTGAGTGCCTCTGGCAGCCTCATTTTGCCTCCTCCCAGAGAGCTTTTTCCCTGTTGTGAATGTGTTTATGAAACCAGGATGTTGTTTCCTGGGCATTGAGTCTTTGTATTTCCAAGAGCTGTGACTGGCTGGGAGAAGAGCTGTCATTTCTCTATTACTGCCAGCCTGTTCAGACACACACACCCCCACACAATCCTCTCTCTTGGGCAATGGTACAGCTGTTCTTTTGTGTCTGATAATTGTTTTATTATTGTTATTCAGCTGACATGAAAACCGTGTGGCTGAAAAAAAAGCAGAAACCCAAAGCAGAGAAAATCTATAGGACAGTGAGTAGATGGCAGAAAAAAAAAATTATTTAACTAAAGTGTTCTTTAGATGGTGTTGATTGATTAAAGGATAAATCAGCACCAGCACACCTTGGTGACATGGGAGTGTGAGTACAAGTCTCTGACTTAAATCTGACAGGAGAGTGATTTGAATTGCAGTCCCAAAGCTCCTGGGATGAACAGTGAACTGTTGCTCCCTCAGTCAGACCCTTACTTGACCAGATATTACAGCCCTGTTGAAATGCTGTGCTCATTTCCATAAAACACTGATAGTTTTGAAGGGAAAAATCAAATTACCAGGATTTTTTTAATCAAACCTTCTTAGGATCACACTAATCTCTCTCAGAGCAATCACTTCCATAGGCCATTTCTCAATCTAATTTATTTCCTGGTCTTATTTACCAAATAAGAAGGGTTCTGATATGATTTAGTCCTGTATATAAATATTATCAAAGCTGCAGCACAAACCAGAGTCCTGCAAATAGATATGTAAATGTCCCAGAAATGGTTTCTTTCCTGCAGTTGAGAGGTAATAAGTGACAATTCATTACTCTCTTCATTGAACTTCTGACAGGTTAACAAAAATTCTGGGACACCGTGGAATCCAGAAAGAAGACAGTGAAATAAAACAGCTTTAAAGTGGTCAAAGGAGCATAAGTCTGATGAGGAGCAGCTGAGGGAACTGGGATGGCTCATCCTGGAGAAAAGGAGGCTCAGGAAAGACCTTGAAGTTCTCTAAAACTCCCTGACAGGAGGTGGATGAGAGGGAACAGCCTCAAGTGGTGCCATGAGAGGTTTAGATTGGATATAAGGAAAAATTTCTTCATGAAAAGGGTTGTCAAGAACTGGAAGGGGCTGCCCAGGGAAGTGATGGAGTCACCAGCACTGAAAGTGTTGGATGTGGCACGTGAGGATGTGGTTTAGTGGTGAACATGGTTAAAGGTTGGACTTGGTGGTCTTAGAGGCCTTTTCCACCCAAATGATTCCATGATTCATGAGGCTGATGGTTTCTGGGACAGCACCATCCCAGGTGTGTGTGGGGTGATCATTGCCAGGGAACCCAAGGGCATTTACTCACCCAAACAAAAATACATCAGAGTCCATACAAAAAAAATAATAAATCTAATGAGGGAGAAGTTACATTTCCTGTCCATGTAACTGCTGTGTGTGCAGCCATGGCCTGTGGTGTGAGAGGACATCACCTTGCCCTGAAATCTGGGGGACCTTGTGCCACTGAACTGCAGTGCTCAAAGGGTTGTTTTCCTCCCTGTTCATCACCTGAAGAAGTGGATGTGGGAGACAGCTGGCTCAGATTCCACACCCACCCACAACAGTAGCATTTTGCTGCCTTGGTGTCAACAGTTGACAAGCCTAAATTCAGGAATAGTGAAAAAGTTGAGATTGTTATGCTGAGAAAAAACCTTTATTCCCCTGCAGGAGTGATGCATAAGCCAAAGGTTAGAATATTTTATTTCAGGGTGCACACAGAACATGGAAATCAGATTTTTAGCAGTACTAAAAATAAGTAGACTTACTAATAAGGAGAATCTTTAAAGAGCAGAGCAGATCGAGTACATATGTTTTTTTATTTTTGATCCTTTTATCTACAAAAATGCAGGAGATGTTCAGCAAATATTTACTCCTGGTTTTAAATAAACCCTGGTTTATCCTGATATTCCTGCCATGTTTTCTTTGTGCAAACAATCCAGAGAATGAATATATTTGTCAGATCACATCTGTCAGAGATTCTAAGTCTGCACTCTCTGTACAAGCATTTTTTCCATAGGTTTGAACACAGGCATTAGAGCTCAGGGTATCTCAGGGAGCTGCTCTGCATTTTGGTTCCTTGCACAGGGAAAAGAGCTTTGAGCATGTCTTTTCCTCAGGGAATAATTGTGTTTACAAATTTCAAATATGCTCCCTGCAAACACACTTGAGCACTAACCCAAATTGTTTTGTTCCCACAAGCACAGCAGATGATTTTATCTTTGACATTGGACTGTCCAGTTAGCCCCTCTTTTTTCACAGCTGCTCTATGTTACCTCACCACCTCCTTGCAGCAGACAGAGAAACAAGAAATAGTTCATTACTTAGCATCTAACAGAGAGAGAGACAACACATGGGAAACACAATAAAAGTATTCCAGGTCAGTCATTCAGACTGTTCAACTTCAATCTAATTACAATTTATCCCACAAGGAAAACTTGCCACAAACTTCAGCTCAAGCTGGATCTCCTGCTCATCTAGCACCCCGTGCTTCAAACCAGGCTTAATCACAGAAAATTGGATATTTAAATCAGCTTCCCCTGGCAAAAATAGCTAGGACTGGACTGAAATTCAAAACTGCCAGCCAGAAGGCATTGGGAGACTTCTCTACTCATTGCCAGTAGGACCAGCAAGATCTTTTGGAAGATTTCAAATTCCCAAGTGGGTACTAGGTCAGGCATAGAGACAAGTTTTGAATAACCAACATAGATCTCATTATTTTCTAAGGTTTGTAGACAGCAGACAATAGGATGGACAAGGTAAGAGGGTTCCTCAGAAGACAATAGACTTTGGGTGCTAAAATTTAATTAATATTTATCACCAAAGAAGCAGTTCAATGGGACCATGTTCTTTCTTTGAGAAGAATAGTAGGAACAGAAAGCCCCAAATATATTTTCTGTCCATGATGCAAAATTGTCTCTTGTTACAAAAGAAACCAGCACTGCTCTCAACCATATATTGGCTGATCCCATCAGGGAATCAGCCTGCACTCTGTGCCACTCTGGTAAGGGCTTGGACGGCATTCCTGGCATCCACTTTTGGGAAAAATGGAAGGAAATGAGCCAAATATCCTCTCCAGATTCTCATCTCAGATGTGGGATGTGGTCCAGGTGTAGAGCAAAGGCCTGGGCATGGAAAGGAAGATGATTTTCTGTGACAAGCAGCAAAAGGAAAAGTCTGGGCAATGCTGTCCTGCCTTCATCTGTCCTCATTATCACACATCATTTTATCTATACCCAAAAAGTGACAGGAAATCTTCAGCAGCAGCAGGACCAACACAATTTCCTGAAAATCTTCACAAATATCCTATGTAATAGCAATCCTTTACTGACAGACTTTTCCAGCTTCTGACATTTAACCTGTTAAGTGACATGTGTCTCTTAGGTACTTTTTTCAATCAGAATGTCACTTAGAATCCACTTAGCACCCTGAAATCTGTTGATTATACCACATGGCTGTATTTATAACCCAAACCTGCAACAGTCACTTGATAAAGAAACCATCCAGATTGTCTACCCAGTCCTTGCTGGTGCATTAACTCTTTGCACAGGCAGTGTGTGACACCTCTTTTTCTCCTCTTTCTTTGCAAGTTTAAATGTCAGACACTCAATTAAGATGATTTAAAAAGTGACAGTGGATGAGATTCACCAGGCCAGGTGATCAAAGTGCCATTTGAGCTTTTTGCCTGCTTTCTCTGCATAGATAATGGGAAGGAAGAGCTGCTTGCTGGGCATTATTCATCTCACCCTAAATAGACTTTTCAAACCTGACAGGCGACTTGTGCCCTAAAAACTCCCATTTCTCTGCAATGACAGATGAAGCACCAGGTAATGTTCTCAGCTGTGGATCTCCACAGCCTTGCACATTTTAGCTGTGTGGTTACAGGGTGTGCTCACAGCCCTGGGGCTGCAGGAGCTCATTTATTTTGGTGTGTGCCTGTCAATGAAGGGAGTCTGGAATAATTTGTATCCCCCTGCCATTTGCCCTGGGATAAGAACAAATGCACAGACATCTCAGATGACTCTGATAACCCATTAAGCCTCGACAGCTTGATGGCATTTCTCTAAGTCCTCAGGGCAGTTGTAAGAAGGGAATATGAGGAAAGGTCTTGAGTTCTGTATTCTGTTCAACAAGGCTCTCTGTGAGCTGTGAGGAACAGAAGTACAGTGTCAGCCAGCAAGATAAAAGAACACTTTTGCAGCTGTTACTCCTTGCCCCAAATCACACACCAGCTGAAAAACATATTTGGCCTTTCTCCAGAAAATAACAACATCCCCCCCGATAAATCCTGACTAAGGACATATGTTAATGTGTGCTGGAGATAAAAACACTTATAGCAACAGTTCTGTGGGTTATAAAGGTGCTGTAAGAGCTGGGCTCCATCACAGGTGGTGTTTGTTGGACAGGAGGCAGTGAGGAATCTGGTAATGATTCTGTTCTGACCTCCAGGCTGTCAGGAAAATAGGTTGGTGAGGTTTCCCAGGAATTTCTTGTAGAAATCTTGAGGTGCTGAACACTGTTTTCCTAAGATTATCTTGCCACGTGTGGTGTGCAAACTAAAAGTTAAGCAATGAACAAAGGGAGGAAAGATTTGTTTTTGCAATGATTTTTGAGTATGAAGATGGGTTTATAAAATGTCATGAAATTCTGCTGCTTTAATTCTCTCATCCCTGCCTGGAAGGAGCCTCTGTGTGCCTCCAGCCTGAGCTTCTGCTGAAGCAAAACAAAACCACCAACATGAGATGGAATCAGGTGTGGTGAGTCTTGGATTGCTGGGCCAAGGATGGAAATCTGAGCAACCCATTCCTCTCCTCCCTCCCCTGCTGATGGAAATGTCACACCCAGGGCCCAGCCTGAGCTGCCCAAGCCGCAACTTGTGGTTGTTGCCCTTTGCTATCTCCATTGCCTGTGGGGGGAAGTTTGACTCTCATATCTCACTTTCAGTGTCAGAGCTCTCCTCCTAATCTTTTTTTTTTTTTGCTGCCAACCACAGCATCTCAAGTTCCTTCCACACTCCTCCATGAGGGATATCTGGAGGATGTGATACTGCTGAGGGTAGTGATGATCCTGTGCCAACAGCAGACCTAATGTGGATTATTAACAAGTAATAAATACAAAATATTAAAATTGATATTTATAAACAAAAATAATTAAGTTGTCAGCTGGACAAAGCCTTATTGGTCTGAGAAACTGCATTTTGAGGGTGACTTGGACTTGCTGTACAGGACCTGAAATAACCCTTCAGCAAGTGACCAGGTCAAGTTCCCAACTTAAGGTTTTGAGAAGAAAACTATGAATTAATTTAAATAGCAGAACTTTAAAACAAACTATGTCAGTGCTGTTCTCTCCTTATTCTTGCAATTTTAAGTAACGTTCACCAAAAGTCACTTCAGATTGTGAGAGCTGACATAACTCAATATCCAGATCCTCCTCTGTTCTTGCAGGAATATCCCAGCTGTGATTTAATTTCCTTGGAGTTGCACCATGTGTACTCTACATCCCATCAACAAAAAAAAAAATTATCTCTGTCTGCAAGTCCTGTGCTCACTCCCACAATATTTTCCGGTCTCCTGATGGAATCTCCCTACACTTGTGCATCCTCCTCTCCAGATTTACTCTATTACAGCCTAATGGGTCCAAAGATAATGGGATTTCATGTGCTGATCACATCCCCCTCACTGGAGTCCCTGCTGTTCTACTTCGCAGGATTTATGTCCTTCTCTGCTTCTTATCACTTAATTTCTTTTTAAGACAGGGACACCTGCCAGGAACAAGGATGTGAGATGCCATTAGATTCACAAAATGCCCTCTGCTGATATAATAGGTTACTCAGTAATTACCCTGACTGAAATTTCCACCAAAATTTAAAAGCCATATGGATGCTCCATAATGGACTTCTCTGGAGTCAGTTCTTTCTTTGTTGGTTTGTTTTTCTTTTTCACCCTGTTATACCCTGTTATACCAATATGATCTCATGGAAACTTTCCTGAAAAGTCAGATTTTCAACCCAGCAACTATTAATTTTTCAAGACCACTCTTGGAGGTAGGAAACAGAATCCACTCACACAAACTTCTTTCATCTGCAACTTCCACAAAGACATTCCCATGTCTTGGGCTCCACCAAGCCAAGAGTGACGACTTCCCTGCTTAGGAATAATCCATGTATTTTTTAAGACCCATAGGTGGGGAAAGATGACCAGAGACAGCCATTGGCCTTGACAGGGTTTCCTTGGAGTTATTCACATTGCACTCCCCTGAGCCCTGCAGCCAATACCAGCCTGTGTGGCTCCAGCTTCCCTGTCCACCTCAGGGCCTGGAGTGGGTGTGGGCTGAACAAGATATTGATGTTTGGTCCTGATTAACCACCTCCAGGACAGGAATGCTGCTTGGGAGCTGGGGGAGAAAATCAAGTGCTCACTCTGTGCAAGCAAAATGAAACATCTGTTTATAGTTGCTGTCCCAAAGGAATTTTTCTCCTCTGGTAGATTGTTCCACAGTCTTTCCCAGGTGATTCAGCTTTGCCCTCCATGAGCACCAGGCAGTTTCTCAATGAAGAACTTCGCCAAATCCCATTCCCTGCTCTGCTGTTCTGATTCCCACACCTTGCTATAACCAGCTGGTCAGTCACCTTTGATGGACACCAGAGTATTTCAGATCCACTTAAATCCACTTAATCCCCCAAATCAGGGCAAACTGACAACACAACACAACACCCTGGTGTGATGCAGGGCTACAGAGGAAGCACCAACCCTCATCAGATGCTCCAGGAATAACCAAGAGTAACCAAATGTTCTCTGGAGCTGAACAGTGAGCAGATGCTGGTGGAGACAGCAGAGTCAGCTGGGAACTCCCTGGTGTCTGTGTCACACAAATGCTGCTGGGTGGAAAATTTCCTCTCTAAGAACAGCCAGATCTCTGGGCAAAAGTCTTTTCTGCCACTGCCCATGGGGGAACAGGAGGGTTCTGAGTGTTAAACACCTCCAGTCTCATGGGCAGTTTAATGGTGATGGGTAGAGCTCACTTGATCACCCATTTGAAGCACTGGCTGGAACAATCAGGAAGGCAGAACCTTTTTACTCTTGGTTTTACTGCCTAATGAGACCATCTGCAAAATAAACTTAGCACTGAAGTTCAGTGAAGGAAGAATAGCCCTTTAAAATCTCAGATCTTTGCTTGTGACTGAAAAACAGACAAATATTAATTAAATTAAAGGAATAGTGGGAAAGAAGGAGAAATACAAATCTGTTGTTGCTTTTTAGCATCTGCATCTTGACTGGGCTTCAGAGGCTTCATGGATGTTTTCT
This sequence comes from Sterrhoptilus dennistouni, assembly GCA_013397095.1. Classification (NCBI taxonomy): domain Eukaryota; kingdom Metazoa; phylum Chordata; class Aves; order Passeriformes; family Zosteropidae; genus Sterrhoptilus; species Sterrhoptilus dennistouni. The sequence continues at coordinate 92,762 of VWZU01007428.1, read as the reverse complement.
TCTAGCAGGTAAAATAAAGAGACAGGAAACCTGATCTATTTTTAACTCCCAAAAAAGCATCACCAGCACACACAACATGCACCCCTACCACAGTCATGAGGTTGAGTCCACCCCAGAGCTCACCAACTACAAGTTTGCTTAAACACTACCTTGCCCAAGCCCTCAAATACCTCTCTGTAGTCTTTAAACAAAATCCCCTCAAACCTTTAAATCCACAGCAGATTCTTCCACAGAATTACGGACAAAACTCAAGGATAAAGAGTGGCATTACAATGAAGATTTCCTTCCTGGACTCTGGCATTCCTTCCCTCATTGCTATTCCTCCCTTAGGAGGGCTGAAGGGCTCTAAGGAGCCACTGGAGCCTTTCTCAAGAGCACTACATGGATTTTGTAGAGGGACAGCATATGCTGTCTGACCCAAGACAGTCAAAACAGGCATGGGAGGGGGAAGGAAATGTTCCTAAGAGAGTGAGAGATTTTATTCTGCTCCTGTACTTGGGACTGTCTGAGTCTCTTGAATTTTTGAAGTTTTCCTCCAGCACCACCACTTTGCATGGACCCATAGCCCTCTTCTCATTTTTAGGGTTTTAATGTTTACCTTCAGGCAAAGAGAGATATTTGTAGAGGGAAGAGAAAAGCAATCATCCCTGCAGAGGTGTGTGCTTCCTCACCCATTGTGATAGAATTTTAACAGCACAGGCTGTGCTTGTAGCTGGGGATCTCGAGCAGCAGCCACATCTCCCTGAGGGCAGGAACAGCTTCATTTTCTCCTGGTGTGAAGATCACAAAAGTTTGTGGCATAGGAACAACTTAATCTGCCCCATTCATTGCTGGAAGACAGCAGGGCCTGTCACACTCAGAAAGGCACTATCAGTAGAACGGATATTTTTAAAATTAATGAGTGTTCTATGAAAATTCATCATTAGAAAAAAAAAAGAAACATCCCAAGATGATAGATTGATATACCAAAAATCTTCTTTTTTTTTTTTTTTTTTGTTTGTTTGTTTGTTTGTTTGTTTGTTTGTTTTTTTT
>VWZU01007428.1:75226-91602 GCA_013397095.1 Sterrhoptilus dennistouni | reverse complement strand
TTTGTTTGTTTGTTTGTTTGTTTTTGGTTTTGTTTTTGTTTTTTTCCCCCAAATGAAAACAGAAAAAAGTCACTTTAACACTGTGGAAACTTCCTGTTGTAGCATTTTTTTTGAATGAAATGTTTTGCTAGGGTTGTTTTGCTTGTGTTTATTTACATTCCCATATATATATATATATATATATATATATATATATATATATATATATATATATATATATATATATATATATATATATATATATATATATATATATATATATATATATATATATATATATATATACACACATATACGTATATGTAGGACATTTTTAGCCAATTTCTAGTTATAGTGATAATTTTAAAGCATCCATCCACATTTCCATTGAGAAACCTGGGAAAAACTGTGTGAAGCGACAGGATATTCCTCAGTGACTGACACTTCCTTGTGCATTAAATCAGTGAATTAAAGAGCTTCAGAAAATAGTACTTTTTGAAAAAAAGACAAGAAAATGAGGAAGAGAAGATAAAATAAATTAAGAGAAACATGTCCCCCATTTCCAAATGTATTGGGTCAGACTGGGATGGAGTTAGCCATTACATACACAAATCAATGTTGTGTGTATTCCAGTTTAATGTATTAAAAAAGTTATAAAATTTCCCAAATTTCATTATAAGCCTTCTGTTGGAACCCTGGAGGCTGAAAATTTCAGGCTTTATGTGTTAAAAGGCGCTGACCCCCAAGCAAACACCACGTTTGACTTAAGGCTTTGGAACAGGATTCTGAGGTTGAGTGATAGCACTGGAGTTGTAGGTGAGTAGTTTAAATAGTATCGTGTGATCTCACAGGGCGAAAAACTTAGATTTAAGATATATATAGTATATAGTAATACATGTGAGTCAAGATAGAGGACTTTAGGCGTTGTCTAGGTCCTTCTTCACCTTCTTCTTCCTTCTTCTTTATGGGTTTGGGTGGTTTTCTGTAATTGGGTGAAAAAGGTCCACATTGCGGGCCTTGGGTGGTCATTATTGGGTCAGAAATAGAAATAATACAGGTGTCACCTTGTTATTGGGTAATTAGTGCTTAAATGACCTTGGAAAGAGTTAAAGGTACTCCATTTTACCTTGTTTCTCTAACTTACTAGTTAGTTAGAACTCACAACTCGTGGGTCTGTAAATAGATAAGAAATAATAAATCCAAGTCCAATCACGAAATGTGTTTCCTGTGTATTAATCCCAACCCTGGCAGAGAGATAAAAAAAGCCAGAAGCATCACAGCCTTCACAGAAAGATCAGAAATGTCATAGAATGTAATAAAATATAGAATATAAATTGACCAAGTACTCATAACGATTTATAGTAATGTAGATTGGAAATGAACCCCTGATGCCTCCAGTGCAACCTTCCACTAAAACTGAGTTGGGTTCAAGGTTAAGGGAGACTGCCCAAAACACTTCCCAGCTGAGTTTTGAGTATCTCTAAGGATGATGATTTTCCTGTTTCATTTCTAGCTGGCTCCTTTTCTTCCCAGCAGGTGCCTGAAACTCCTGATTTCCAAGGCAGGAATTTATCAGTGCCTGTTTGACCCAGGCACAGAAACTTTGGGCACTCAGGTGTGGACAAACACAGAACTGGGACATTTCACGTCCCTGAATGTTATTGAGCTTCTCTTAAATTTTCTTCTCCAAAGGTCTCAAAACACTCAACTAATATGCAGACTATAAACACAGATTGCTGACTAACCAGCCATGGCTCTCCTTGGAAAGCTTTTCCATTTCCTTCCCTGTCTCCATAGCAGGAATCAGAAGACAAAATTCATCTACCAGAAGTTGCTGTTGTGGTTTGAAAGCAAAACGAGTGAGAGGCTCCAAGTCAGAAATACAATTTAATAAGAAGAAAGGAAAAAAAGATAAAATAAAATAAAAGCTATAATATAAAAGGCCACTGACAGAGTCAGAATACAACCTGAGCAGGGTGGTGGAAGCAGTCCACATGAGGTGCTCTTCCTGAAGCAGTGATCCTGTAGAAAGCTCTGGTAGCTCTGCTCCTCTGGGAATCCAGTGGGTAAGGGCTGCTTGTACTGTCCCAAATCCCAGATTATATCCAGGTGGGAATGCTTGGCTCCTCTCCCTGGGCGGAGCATCTCCCAATGGGATGATGAATCGTGAAGTGGGTCCTTGATGGCCCATTAAACAGAGATAACTCCTGGAGGGAGTTCCCTGTGAGTCATGGGCAAGGCATTGATGGGCCATTAGCAGAAGAGCCCAAAGGAAGGGGGGCCTGGGAAAGCACTGCTCCACCAATTGGATTAAACAGTTCATGAAGATGGTGATAGAATACTTTGTGTACATCCTACACTACAACCCAGGACAGTTGCCCATAACTTCAGAAGCCCCATTGAGTATTTTTGACTCTCGGGTTGCTGTCCCAATCTCCAGACACCATTTCCCATATAAAATACCTATAGGAATCCTAAATCAAATCTATTAAGGGACTTAAAGAAGAGCTTAAAACATTTGTTTAATCAGAAATAGTAACCTGAAATAATACATAAAATAGTCTGCCCACACTGGTGGAATAAAGAAATGGATCCTACCTCATTGTATGGAATTTGGACTTACCCACCAGTCAGTTAAGCTTATTTTCTGATAAGAAGATGAAAAATATGACAGAAAAGCTCAGTGATGGAGTGTGAAATTATAAATGTTTTTACTTCATAAAAAAAAATAGTGGAAAAGAAAGCAAACCATAGTGATAATAAATTCTTCATTTCAAAGACCCATTCCCAACAAAGAACATCAGTGTTCAGGAATGAAATTAGGCAGAGATAAATATCTGCCTGTGTAATTCCTTCCTGAACCGTGTCTGACTCCAAATCTCAAAATGACCCTTAAAAATTGCGGATGCATTTTTAGGGCTCAGAAAAAGTAATTTTTTGTCTCAGGTGGTGGGGAGTTATGTCAGGTTTTTGTTTAGAATTTCCTCTGGTTAAAAAAAAACTGTGGTAAACAGGTTTTGGAGGATCAGAAAATAAGCCAGTGGTACCTGGATCACTCGTGTGACGTTTCTTACTGGACTCTCCCTGCAGGGTGGGAACCAGCAGCTGAAGCAGAGCAGTGGTGTTGAGGTGGTTTTAGGGCACTGAAAGCTGATTTTTAGTCCAAATGGACAACACTGGGTGATGACAATTGTAGAATGTGACAGTGGAAAAGCGAAGCGGGAAAAGAGCAATCGCTCTGGTGTGTGAAATGGAATTCCAAGGGCAAGATGATTCCTACAGCAATAAATAAAATGTGGATTCCTCCAGGAAGTGGCCTTGGAGCCTGCCTGGCCTTGGAGCCTGCCCACCCAGAAGCTGATCTTGGACCCTCTCCTCTCCAGTTCCTTGTGCACAGACATGTAAGGAAGCAAACAGGTCTCTCAGTTGTTGCTAGAGGACACGAAATGAAGGACACAGACACAGTCAGTCATCAGAGCCAAAAAGAGAGGAGTTTATTTCTCAACCTTGATTTATATAGATTCTGGACAATGACTAGGGATTGGAGGGGAAGGTTGCCACCTCTTCCACCACACTGGTCAAACTAGAAGTCCATCAATTGTCCTTCCTCCAGAGAGGTATGTAAACATCAAGAACAGTTTCCAAAACATCACTTTTGTTTACATGAAAATCTGTGAGAAACTCCACTACAAAAATGCAAACACCAGAAGGCTGAAAAAGATCAGGGCGACACTCAGCAGACCCCCAGACCTCATGGTCTCTCTGGCTTGGATCCCTTTGTGCCTCCAGCAGCCAGCTCAGCATATCCAATATCCAGCCCAGACTTTTCTCCATCCCAACACCTGGTTTGCAAGTCTCTTATCTCCCTGACCTGCCCCTTTATACCACTGTCTTTCCATGCTTGCTCCTCCCCAAACCAGCCCAAATATTCCTTTCCCCTCTAATTCCTCCCCCTAACATCCTGCAAGGAGCCTCTTGTCTCCATCATCTCTATCACCCAACATGTGGAGTTGAGGCTCTCCTGGGAGCCTTGGGACCATCAGGGTCCTGGAATTGATGCTCTGTGTTGATTTTGGGGTCTGTCACCCTCCCAATGTTTCTCTGTGCTCCTCTGTGTGCAGGGTGAAAGCCTGTAACCACAAGAGCTAAAAAGTCTCCTTAAAATAGATTGTCTCCTTATCTGCCCTCAGTTGCTTCGAAGGACACTCCTGGCTCTTCAGATCTGTGGGGTTTTTTTCCAACAATGAAATTTCTCTATGTCTCTCCCCACCCATTTTATTGACTGCCAGAGAAACACACATTAAGCCCAGTTCATTTTCACACAAGGTCTCAGATCCTTGAGATATCTGTGTTGCAGACTTCTCTGGGCAAATTGCCTGAAAGCTGCTTCAAAAACCAAAACCACCCCCCTAAAAACTCCAACTATCCAATACCCCAGACCTCCTGCTCTCAGAAATATTATTTTCTATATATTCTCCTTGGTCTGCAGACAAGCACCACACAGATGTTCAATTCCTTCATGCTGCCATCCATGTTTAGAGAAAGCTGCTTTCCTGATGAGGCCATAAATTACTTTATTCTTCAGCAGATGCTTATTTATTGACTTGCCTTTCTCATGCATCAGAAATCCCCCCAGCCTCTCTCTGGAGAAACAGACATCTCCTGCTTGTCATCATAGTGATTCCTTTTTAGGAAACCTTCTCAGGAAACTTTTTTAGATTTCAACAGCCCCAAACTCCCATCCCCCTTGGCCCTAAATGCCCACTCGTTCTTGCACATGCTGCTGCCAGTGGGAAGGAGCTGGGGAATGTATGATTAATCTCACATCCCACATCTCACACAGAAATCAAGACGGTGTTGTTGCTGCCTACTCCTCTCTGGTGGAGTCAGACTGTGGCAACAAGCAAATGAAGTGGGGGCCACGTGCAGAAAATGGTCATGACGTGGGGCTTAAGTCACAACTGAGGTCAAATGTCCAAGGAAATCCTTGACTCTTTCCTCCTGAAGTGCAGGCATGAAGGAATATATGAATGCTCCTCTAATGAAATAAAAATCTCTCCTTTGGGTACAAAAAAAACCCCAAAAAACCAAACCAAACCAAACCAACAAACAAAAAAACCCAAAAAAAACCCCCCAAAAAACCAAAAACCCAAACCAAACCAAACCAACCAAAAAAAAAAAAAAAAAAAAAAAAAAAAAAAAAAAAAAAAAAAAAGCGCCTTGGAAAAAAATCTCCAGCAGGATTTGGGACTGAGTATAAGCTTTAGGTAGAGCAACATCTAACCAGGTTTTAAGTACTTTTATCTGTTATAGCTTTGAGAGTTTTTTTTTTTTAATGCTTTACCTACAGATTAGAACCCGGTGACGTATTTTTAAAAGTTCAACTGGTGTAGGATAACTCGTGGCCTTTCAAGAGGAAAAGAGACACAGCCAAATAATCACCCATTTAGCTAAATCCTCATTAAATGCTTGCTGCCCCTGGGCCTCAGTGAGATTCTAACATAACCCAAGCAGGAATCAGTGGATCAGGGAACAAAAACCAATTCTATTTTTAAATTGATAATTGAAATAAGGCATCTCAGGTGGTTTGGAGTGGTTTGAGGGGATTTGATGTAAAACCCTTCCTCGTGCTGGTTACCCACAGCTCCACAGTCCCACCAGCTACCAAAGAGATGAACTTGAGGCAGCACTGAGTAAATCCTGTCTTTATATCAACGGGAGTGATAAATAAAAATTAGCTGACTGGTGGGACTTATGGTGAATCTGCTTAAGCTTTTGAACCTTTTTTCACCTGATTCCTACTTACTGCCCATCAAATACAACCAAATCCCAGATATCTCTAATTCCAGAAGATGCCAATGGCCAGGATTTAGTGCATTTTAATTTTGCAGATCCCCATTGCCTTTGATTTACCTCCTCTCTGGACTTTTCTCGTTCTTCACTCTGCTGTCGACCCCGTGGCAGACTAATGCAAATTGGTTGGAATTTATTCCGTCTAAAAAAGTACCAGACTGTGGCGGTGCATTTTGAGTTTTCTAAAGTTCTGTATGGTTTTTGTTATTAAGTTTCTGTAATACTTCATCCCTACCCCCACCCTCCCTTTCCCAAATACCTGTCGTTTATCCCCTCAATAGCTCTCCCAGCCCATTGTATTCTACCATTGTATCTTATCCATTGACACACCCTGGTACTTGATTGCTCTGGCAGAGCCAAGTGACTCAGCCCAGTTTCAAGTTCCCCACACCCCTCTTTGCCCCAAAATAGCCATGTCAATGCCCCCCGTATCTAAGTCACTCCCCCTCATTTCCAAAAGTAACACCCCTGTACTTAGGGGCAGGTAAGAGCCCCAACCTTTGACTCACACTCTGACACCGGGGCCATCGGCCTGAATAAACACCTTCCTTACCACCAAGTGTGAGCTACTCCTTCTTCCAGCCAAGATCATGCCTTGGTCTGAAATCTGGACCCAAAAGAATAACTTGTTTGTATGGTATCTGAAGAGCAGAGCTGGCCAGGAGATCAGCTTGGAAGAACCATACCAGACCAGCACTGAAACCTATCTGGGCTCAGCCTGTGGCTCCAGTGCTGACTTTCTGTGAGGACTTGGTAGATCTCTCAGCTGTTCTCTTTATTAGCTTCCCCTTATCAGGTCTGCTGGCCAGGATTATGAGCCCTGTGTGACGGGAGACATCTCTCATAGCACTTTAGCCCCACATGGGACCTTGATAAAACCTGATAAAAAACTTTTGTAGGGCACAAAATACATTTTCTGCACCAATGAAAGCTGGTGCCTGGTGGCCTAAGGGTGCAAATGTTCTCCTCAGCTTGAATAACTCAAACCATTTTCCTTGGGTCATTTATCTCTTTTGGAGATGACATAACCCAGGTCAGGAAGAAAAAGTAATTTTGGATTTCCTTGCAACAGAGGAGGGTTTGGATGGGATGTTTGTCCAGCTACTTCCTCAGAGGGAAATATGAGTGCTGTTCATTTTCCATGGGACCACAGATGCTCTGAGTTTAGGATTGCCAAAAGGGTCTTTATGAGCTGTGTACTCATTAAATTCCCAGTATTATTGAATTTGTGGGTTCTAGGGGAGTGTCTCAGCCAGGTTTGAAAGACCTTGGCTTGACAGTGAAAGCTGACGCCACTCACAGGGGAGGACATCAACCTCCCTCACCACAACACTGCACCCCTTTGGTTTTTGTTAGACCCCTGAGTTCAGTTAAAACCTGTCTTTAAGCCCCATAATTTACGAGGTTTGTCCCCTTCAATTGGTGACACATGAAACCTGAGGATGAAGCCTGGGAGAAGTCATGAAGCAGGGAAAGGAGCAACCTAGGAAATAACAGGGCTCTTTCTGCTGTAGATGCAATAAAACCACAAATAAATCACAATATACAAATAAGGCAGCACAGGATTGCAGATGTTGGCAATATTTTCACATTCTTACAGCTTCATTGAGCTGCAGATGGATTCCAGCCTAAGGTGAGTTGCTTTTCTCCATTAAAACACAAAGCCTGTGCTTTACACTCCTCTATTTTGCCTTTCTCTCTCTGTTGCACAGTCAAATTAGCATCTTCTTTACTATTCTGAGTTACATTCACCACTCCAAGTTTAAAATATATGGGATAACTGTGCATTAAGTGGCTGTCTGTGCATACAGATATATATTATTATGGGAGATTCCTGTTTTTCAGCTTCACTTTGCAAGCACTAAAATCAGCTGTACATTCCTCGTTCCTTAATTTGCATGTTTACTTGCAGTCTTACATATTTTTTATTAAAATTTACTTCCAGATCACAGAACATTGCCTAATCACCAAGCTGCTTGTACTTAATAAATCATCTCAACCTCCAACTGGAGATGTGTTTTTTTAAAGCAGATTTTAGCCTCAATATTGAAGTTTGTCTAATTAGCTTCATTCTGGTGTTTTTTAAAAGGAACAGAATAGAAGACAAGAGGAAAAGGCCTCGAGCTGTGCCAGGGGAGGTCCAGATTGGATATTAGGAAAAAATCTTTTTTTACTGAAAGGGTGGTCAGGTGTTGGAACAGGGAAATGATGGAATCAGCAACCCTGGAAATGTTGAAAAATTGTGTAGGTTTGGCACCTGGGGACATGGTTCAGGTGTGGACTCGGCAGTGCTGGGCTAGTGGTTGGAATTGGTGATCTGAGAGGGCTTTTCCAGTCTAAACAATTCTTTGATTCTATGAATGGTGGAGTTTTAAGTTTGAACTTAAGAAAATGAGGGTTGAGCTGAGCTGACCATGTTTACTCCAGAGGTTGCTGTTCAGGGCTGGCACTGAGGTTACCAAACTCTTTCCCGTTCACACAGGTGCATGTGAGGCCTGATCCTACAGCCAGGTGAGATCCCAGAGAAAGCATTTTCCCAGAGATCTGTAAATTCCCTTCTGCAGAGAGCTGCTGGGCTTTAAAGAGGTTTATTGTAAATCTTCCCTTCCTCCTCTTCCAACAGCCAATAATCCTCTTTCACTACAGATGGAACTCTAACATTAGGGGCTAAAATAGAGTAATTTTAATTTTTGAAACAAATCCACCTCTGATGTGGAGTGCGGCCAGCATATGCCTCACACTCTTGGCGCAGAAGTTATCACTCAGACCACTTCCCTGAAATTCTCTCATATTTAGACTNTAAGAAGACAATACAAGGAAGAAAACAGGTATTTAAGAAAGTACCAAATTCCAAAGCTTGCATGAAAGAACACCCTGCTTGCAGAAGCAATTTTTGCTAAACAGATGCAGTTGGGAAATGAGGCCTTATTATCAGGGATCACAGTCCCTGCACAGTTTAGCAGCCACATTTGTGTTGACCTGATACTTCACATTTTATCCACGTCGTGCTGGGAATTCAGAAAAAGGGTGAGAGGGGGAGAAATCCCTCTCCATGTTCACAGTTCATTATACATTCAAAATTCCTTTGAAAGCCTCTCACACTGAATAATAAGTTGCGAAGCTCTCCCAGTGCTCCCTGTCTCTGAGGCCACGGTACAAATCATTTCCCAGTAATTATGGAGGGAAAAAAAAAAAAAAGAAATTAATTATACCAATTTGAAAACTCCAGAATGACCTTGGAAAAACTTCTAAGGTCAGCCAGGATGGTGTGTTTGTTGTCCTAGATGGGATCCCACCTTTGTTATTCCTCAGAGGAATTGCCCAGTCTTTCCCCCAGTGTTTCTTACGAAGATGGAGCTGAAAATTTTGGTTATTTGGGTTCAGCATATAACAAACAGAATATACAGGATGTAATGGGAGAGTGAGGGAGTTTCTGGGGGGATTCCCAAGCAGCATCTCCCATATGGATTTGTCCTTTCTCTGTTCCTGACCTACAAACTTCCATCCACCCATTGCTGCCTTCACAGTAGGGCTGTGTGATCTACTTTGGCAGAAACAAAATAACCCCACACAAGAAACAGAGATGATTTCCAGGATCAGCACTGTCCCCGTCAGGCAGAGCCATAAGATCCTCCTCCAGTTTGGGGGCTTACCAGAGAGGGGTTGAATTCACCTGTGACATCCCAAATCTGCTGGAGCATGTCCACAGAAGGGAACAAAGCTGGGGAAGGGTCTGGAGGACCAGGAGCAGCTGAGGGAGCTGTGAAAGGGGCTCAGCCTGGAGAAGAGGAGGCTCTGGGGGGACCTTGTGGCTCTGCACAACTCCCTGACAGGAGGGGACAGCTGGGGGGGGTCAGACTCTTCTTCCAGGGGATACCGATGGAATGAGATGAAGTGGCTTCAAGTTGCACCAGGGGAAGTTTAGGTTGGATATTAGACAAAACTTCTTCACTGAAAGAGTGGTCAGGCATTGGAACAGGCTGCCCAGGGCAGTGGTGGAGCCACCATCCCTGGGGGTGTTTAAAAGTTGTGTAGATGTGGCCCTTGGGGACAGGGTTTAATGATGGATGTGGCAGTGCTGAAGGAGTGCTGCACTCAGTGATCTCAGGCAGCTTTTCCAACGTAAACGATTCTGTGAGTTCATGACTATAAAGAATTGCTCTTGTAGTTTTAATACAGAAGTTTTCCTTTGTTTCCTGGGTGTTTCTCAAGGTAGGAAGACTCTTTGCTCCAGCCCCAGAAATGGGCACAGGGTGTTTTCACACAAAAAGATCCATCCCTTTGATAAACCCCTGGTAATGCCAGTAGATCTCCATAGCCAGTCATGAACTGTCAAATGAAAAACCTGAATACTGACCAGGACAAAATTGTCTTCTGTTGTGGGTGAGGAACTGTACACAAGATAACCAAAATGACACATTTGAAGGCAACAAAAAGGACCAATTTTCCATTTGGTGAACACATCAGTGCAGGAAACCAGTTGCAGCAGGGCACACACAAGCCAGGAATAAAGGAAGACATAAAGGAAGATTTAGGGAGGCACATGGGATATCCTGCAGTATGACAGCTATTGCATCTTTGTTTTTTTAAGCTGATACAGCAGATTGGAGGTTGGGATAATGAGGATTGTGGGCATTATCTGACGTCCCAGGGCCCTACTCACATGACAACTGGTGATGGTGCTTGAAAAAAGCTTCTGTAGTTGTGATCCCAGCTCACAGCCCAAACCACTCACTTCCCCCCTATTCCCTTACCTGTGACCTTGGAGTACCCAAGGCAGAGCTTGCCCCATCCCTTCCACACTCACCTTGGTGGCGCCAAGAGCTGGGCAAAAGCAGAAGCTCCTGACATGTGCCTGAAATCCAAGGAGCTCTTGGGATCCCACTGCAATTCTGGGGTTCCTCTGCCAGGGCTGCAGTGGTGTCTCATTGAATCCTGAGGATTCACTTCTGGGGCTCCTCTGCCAGGGCTGCAGTGGTGTCTCACTGAATCCTAAGGATTCACTTGGATGCTGAGCAGCCTCACTGAGGTCACAGGAGCCTGAAATGACTCGTTTAAGTTCAAAATCCAGCTGTCAGTCACAGCAGGCAACTCAGAGGAAGGAAAATGCCCATTGTCACAATGGACATAAAGCAGGAAACTCAAGGCAGAGGCTGTGCCAGACCAGAGGCAAAGGGGGCATCCAGCGGTGGGACTCAGCACCTCCTGCTTTTCCAGGCAACTCTCACTTCCTGTATTCCACCTTCACTGTTTCCCCCACCATCCCATTTTGACATCCTTTCTGATGGTTTGACATCCTTCCTGGTGATTGATTTGAGCTATTCTTGTTTCATCAAATTAAAGGAGCCATAAAATACAACAAGAATTAACCATCCCTCCTTGCAGAAGGCTAAAAGAGGCTTCCTGTAGAAATCTATGGAAAATAAGTGTATAAAGTCACTAAAGTGGGACATAAGACACACAGTGATTGACAAAGGGCTTTTGTTCTCTTTGGTACAACAAAGCCTTTCATTTTTTAAGCACAGAATAGTCAAATATCTCACAAATGTCAGCCGTGTTAAATTAATCTTTTGTTGTTTCCTTTCTTATTGTAGCTGCTGCTTTTTCAGGCCCAGGTGGCTCTGCCTTTTCCATGCTTTTAGACAGAACAAGAATCAACTGGATGAAGCCAGCAGGTTTTGAAGATGAGAGGCAGGGCAGAGTTCAGTTTAAAGATAAAAACAACGCCACATTGTTTGTCTTCAAGGAGAAGGAACAGTCCTTGGCTCTGCTTAGCCTGGGCCCCCCAGTTCCAGTCAGGTGGAAATTGGTCCTTGGGGCTTCCCATGGCCAATCTCACAGCAGCCCCTGAGCTTGGATTTCTCCCACCACTGCCAGGGAACCCACATTTCTCATTCTGACCATCCATTTTCAAGCCTTGTGCCAACTTTCAAGCACCTAAAGGAGAAAGTTTTGAACTTTTTGACATTTTTGACGTCAAGGTTGAGAGGTGGAGAGGGACTGGAGATTGGTGTGAGGCACAAGAACAACCCATGACCTTCCAACTCGTGTGACAGCACCAATTACTTTATTATTTTCCTCCCTGGAATGATCTATTTTACACACGAAATTGCTTCAGAATACTTATTTTCCAGAAATCTTGTGAGTAAGTCTTATTTTTTTAAAAGTCAGACAGGCATTTACGGACCTGAGCTCCACTGAATATCAAAGAGATATGAGACTCATTTCAGCACACTTTAATGTTTAAGTTTAAAGCTATATTTTATGGCATTAATTCCACCACTGAGATTGTTGGAGTTGTATCTTGCTCTGGGAGCATTCCCAGCAAAACCCAGTGGTTACAGAGGTAGTGATGAATTATTTTCTGTGATGTAAATGGCACAGAATTGGGCCGAATCTGTCCAAATTCATGTGTTTTTGTGAAAATCCGAGTCGATTACTGACATCCAAGTATTACAGTAATGACCAACCCTAGCAGGAAACAGAAAAAATCATAGCTTGAGTACAAAGAATCCATAAACAGCAAACTAATAATATTGTGGCTTTATTTAAACAACGTCCCAGAGTGAAAAACTGCAGTAAATGTGTTTTGACCTTCGTCATGCATTGTTCAGTCCAAAAGGAAACGTTTTCAGTGTTTATGTGTTAAATTTCACTTCTCCCTAGTGAGGGAAACAAAAATGCCGGCCAATAAAATACTCAATAAACTGAGCTTCCAGAAGGCCGTTTTTTAATAGAATAAATAATTAATTTTTCAAAGTAAAAGCTTGAATTATCTTAATTTTAGCCGTCATTTGTCTCAGTAAGAATAAATCAGATATCCAGTGAGGACAAGTGACAGGTGAGAGCTGAGCAGCACCAACAATAGTTCTGTAAGGACCTACATTTTCTCAGTTTAAGATCCAGGGAGTTGACTGAGGCTGTGGACAAGCATGAAGCAACCATAAAGGATCATCTCCCACCTCCAACTACCATTAATCATCTGCAGTTTTTGCACCTCCTCACCCACCCACTCATTCCAGGACAGGGCTAAGCCATGGGAGATGCCTTCAGGAGGTGCCTCCCTCTCTCTCAAGTTGGCCTTAGAGAGCCGAAATGGGCAGCTCAGACCCCAGTCCTGGAATTACAGGGTGTTAGCCCACAATATCCTACTACAGTACAAAACAAATCCATCTTTGTTTCTACTGTTGCACTTTGTCAACCTCTTCCACTGATGCTCTGGGCCAGACCCAGCAGTGCTGCTCATTCCATCCCAGGAAAACCTGGCTGGTTACATCTGGAATTCTCTAATGCAAAGCTGGCAGTGTGGATGTTTCAGCTCTGGGGATAAGCACAAAGATGCATTTTCATTTTAATTTTTTTTCCTTTTTTTCCCCAACCATCTGAAATGAAGAAGTGAAGAGGAAGTCAAAATTAATTTCAGCTCATTTTGAATAATTTCATTTGAACTGAAATTAAATGTTCCATGAATGTAAGGGGATTAAGCCAATTACTTTTTGGGTGATTTTTCAATCTAAAGCACTGCTCTCAAAATGAAATAGCAGAATGTTTTGTTTAGCAAATCTGAGAGCAACACATTGCTCTTCATGCTCTTTTTAAAGATTTTTTTCAGTCCAAAAGTTATTTACCAAATTTGACCAAGAGCCAGACATAGCTTTAGTCTCTCTAAACTTTAATTTCCAATAAATTCACTGCCTAGTTTGCTGAAACATTTTCAAGACCTAAAGCCACTTCTCTCTTTCCTAACCTTCACAATAATTGTGGTTTGCACAGAGCATTACTAAAGCGCTTAGAACTTGTTTATGAAAACATAAATGAGTTGTAAATTCACTGGATGCAGTGGCTTGGGAAAAGCGAAATAACACCAGAACAGCATCAGTGTTAATGCTCAGCACCCTCTGATGAATGTTAACTCACAACCAATCTGCTCCACCTCTGTGTTTCCTGGGGTGGAAAGTGTGAGCAGACCTTTTTTTCTCCCACACTTGGTTTTCTTGAGGGCTATAAAATTGCAATTTATCTCCAGAATAAACCCAATTGCTGAAAAAAAAAAGATTTCTTAGTCACTTCTTTATCCCAGTTATTAATACTTCTTACTAAGCTGTCAGCTGCAGCCTGCTGAGCAATCAATAATTACGGCTCTCTTTACACATTCAACAAAAAGCCTCCATAATGAATGGCAGTAGCAAAGGTTGCTGTCACTCGAGAACTCCCCACAGAATTTGGTTTAAATATTGTAATTCCATCTGCTCCTTCTCCTGCTTATGCATTTCTGTGGCTCAGGGTGATGTGCTGGAATCCAGGCAGTGACTTGTTATTGATGAGAGCAATTATGGAGAGGGAAAATATATTTCAATTCCTTTCTGGAATACTTTAATGAACACCAACACAGGCAGAAAGAAAAAAGATGTCCTAGTGTTTTCATAAAGGCACAAAAGGAAATAGAACTGGTGCCTAAATTAGACAGATGCCCATGGAGGTTATCCTAATTAATATCAGTGATTTGTCACAAATCAGCTCACACAATAATTGCTGCTGAGTCGAGAAAGCCAAAGGGATTGCTCAGGGCTGAGCAATGCACAGGTGATTTCAATCTCTAGGAGATTGGAGTCATTCCTCCCTGCACTGAAATCAAACCTTTTCATGGAAAGAGGAGCATCTGTCTCAAGCTCAGGGGCTGGGGAATGCACTGGAGTGCCTGGATTGCCAACATCCATCCATTCACAGAGAGGACTGACTGCATGCACTTGCCCTGAAGACAATACCTGTCAGGGAATGGCATCCTCTACCACCACTGCTCTCCTGATGCCAGCAAGTGAAAACTGACAGCTCCAACCATTAAAATGAGTCCACAACTAAAGGGGAGTTAATAGTGCTGCCTGAAGTCACATCGTAATGACTTTTCCTAACTGGGAAATGTGTTCTGCAAAATCACATTGTTCCCAGTGACATTTGCACTGATCATTATTCATGAAAAAAAGGAGCATCTCTCTGTATTTTCTGTTTTGTTCTCTACCACTTGTTTCTTGCTCTGCTCCAAGAAAGACCTCCAGGCACCTGTCTCACACTGCCTCGTGTGGGGTCTGACCAGCCAAGAGCAGACAGGGCTCTTCCAAACCACATGGGAAAGGTCTGTGCCTTTGCCTCCCTATTTTTTCGTGTCAGATGGAGCTGATTCTAAATTAAACTTCTGAAGATTTCTGTTCTGAGAGGGGAATGGAGCTTGTCTGTGTCATCAGAGAGCAGCACAGACAAATGGAACTGCAAGGTTTGGCCTCAGAAATGGTGGGGCTGGGTTGAAATTCCCTGCTCCAATATAAATGCTACCCAAATTGAACCTGTGCTCACCTGTGGTGGGACCACAATCCTGGGAGAGAGGCAGAGAAAGGAGCAACCTGGGTAAAGCCCTGAAAACTAATTAAAACCATGGCATAGTGATGGAAATGGGTACCTGCTCTCTGAACAATGAAATTCCTTTAAGGAAATAAGGATAATGGCTTTCTTATCCATTTTAAAGGAGGTGAGTAGAGTGGTGCACCCAGCAGGGAACGGGTGCATTCCCTGGGAATACACCAGGGTAAGGAAATGAAGAGCAATGAGGATGAGCATTGAAATGAAATCTCTTCCAAAGGGCTCTTCCCCTGAGTCCCTGCCACATCACCTGGCATGTCACATTGCCATGGAGCCATGGCAGAGCCTGTGGAGTGACACCAGCAGAGAAACAGGGTGGTGGGGACAGATTTCAGAATCACAGAGTCACTGAATTGCTTTGGTTGGAAAAGACTTTAAAGATCCTTAATTCCAATCCCCTGCCATGGGCAGGGACACCTTCCACTGGACCAGGTTGCTCAGAGCTCTGTGAAGTTGTCCTTGAAGACTTCCAGGGATGGGGAATCCACAGCCTGTCTGTGCAACCTGTACCCAGAACATTTGACTGGCACAAGGGTGACTCCATGGGGTCCTGTAGGTCAGCCAAGCCTCAGCCAAAATGGCTTAGTTACAGCTGAAAACCTCAGCATTGTCTTCTTGTAGCAATTAAAACTCCTGCAGTCAGAAGAACCTGCAATAAAATAGGGCAGGGAAAAGATTTTAAAAGCCATATTTTGCTCACACAGCTCAGCTTGAATACATTTACACTTTCAGAATTAAAGGCTTTTCATTTCTCGCCTAAGTTTTAGCATGTTTTCTGTAGTGAATTTATGGCTGTGAGATTGCCTCAGCTAAGAATTGCTGGGAGTGAAAAGCACAGCTCTCTATCCAGCCAGTGCCATGAATAATGTGTGCATGTGCTCTCACATAAACCCATGTGTGCTGTTGTCATTTTTGTACATTCTGAGATTTATGGAATGCAAAATGCAGTCCCTGAATGCTGGCACTCCTCACCAAGAATAAAATCCAAGAGTGAAAAATGTATGGGAATGTCAAAGAACAGAAAGATCTTTATCAGGAAACGTGTTCAGGAAATACAAGTCGGTCACCTCTGAGGAGATTTCATTTTGGGAACCCAGAATCATCAGTCATTTTTCATCCTTAGAAGTTGCCTT
>VWZU01007428.1:7756-75102 GCA_013397095.1 Sterrhoptilus dennistouni | reverse complement strand
CCAGCATAAAGCAAGCTTTTGCCAGCATCTTTGCTACCCAGTTACTTCCGAATCCTTTTGGGGACATGAAGTGCCTAATGCTGCACACTGCAAGTGGCTTCATGTTGGCCACAATTCCTGCTCTTAATATAAATGTTGTGTACCTACAAGTGACAGGTGCATGACAATGAAAGGTCATTTTTAGTGGAGCTAAGGTGTGGTATTTACTGACAGCTGGTTAAAAAAGCCAGGAGAATGAAGTAAAGAACACGGAGTGATTCTGAATTATCCTGTTGTCTTCAGAGTCATATCAAACCAAAACTCTTCTCCATAATCTGTAACCTCAGACAAATAATTTAATTTCTGTGCATGCTACATCTAAATAATTTCTTAACCCAATTGGTCTCTGTCTAGACATTTATGAAAACAGTAATTTTCAATCTGTAAAGCAGAGAGAGGGATTGTTCCATCTTCCAGAGTGTCTTGGGCATACAAAACCCACCCCAATAAAACCATTCAGGCTCTCAGTTCCCAGTCAGGATCTCCCTCTAAGGATCTGCAAGGCTGAGGTTTGAGCCTTCAGTCATCTGAGGTTGAATAATGGGTCTTTTCCTCCAGCAGTAGGATCCAGCTCTTGGGCAGGGACAAGAGGATTGGGATTGGATGATCTTTAAGGTCCCTCCCAGCCCAAACCACTCTGTGATTCTGTGACACAGCCAGAACAGGAACAAACCACAATGGGAAGGGATTTCCTTCCTTTCTAGATTTTCTCTCTCTGTGCTAACATGTGAAATCTTCCTGTAGAGGGGACATGGTTCAGTCTGTAGAGGCTGGATGATGTGGGAAAACCAAATGGGAAACACCAAGGATGATATCCATGGAAAAGGCACACCAGGCTAAATTTTAGTTACACATCTCAGCTATTCTTGGTCACATCACAGTGTGTGACAGGAGAGATGCAATGCAGCAAGTTTTTTTTCTCTTTAAACCAACATCTTTCAAATTTCCATGGAGAAACAACCAAGAGCTGCAAATGTGATATATTTTGAGCAATTTTTGGTGAGGACCTCAATTAGGCAGGACATTATCTATCTATCTATCTAAACATATTATGTATAATGTATATATATTGTGTATAATATATTTTATATATTATACATATTATATAATATATAACATTATTAGATTTATAATAATATTTAACTGTAAAGCCTGACAAAAGCATGATCTCAGTCAATCACAAATTAATTTCAAATCCACACATTTCCTCATAAATAGATATCTCTTTTCTTCAGAGATCTATTTCATATTTGTCCCATGCATAGCATGAGGTGTTAGGCTAAACTTGGGGCCAAATGTTCAATATTTGAGTTCCTAAAGTTAAATGGATTAATTAAAGCAAAATATTTGAGTCACCAACTGGAGCTCATGGTTGCTTGAGGCACCCGGTCTTTCAGATTTAAGAGGGTTTTTACAAGTGGGAGACAGGTAAATACTAAAAGGGAAAGAAATGTTTAAAGTGATGCTCCTTTTCTCATCCCCCATCTCTCAGCCCTTCATTCTGAGTCCAATCTCAGATCCTCCAGCACTGGAAACTTCACACTTCCTGCTCCAATCCCTAACCCTACAGTGTCATGGATTTTCCATCCAGCCAACACCTTTAATTAGCCCTCTGAAGTTATCATAAAGACCTCTAAAATAGCAAGATGCTAAATGCTGTTATCTAACACAATCTCTCCTTCTCTCAATAGGTTAAGACTTCCTGAAGAAGCTGCTTCCTCCAAGGAAAATAAGGGGGCCATGAATTTTTACACCCATTTCCAGCTCCTGGCCCCCAGCTCTCCAAATCAATGATGTTTCCTAATCTGGCCACATCAGTGTTTCATATTCCTGGTGAAATCTGTCACTACTTCAGCTTCAGCCTGAAAATAGCTTGACCCAGTTTGGTGGAATGGTTCTGAAGAGGATTTCAATGTTTCTAAAAATTTGCTGTATTTTTTCCCTCTTTAACTGGTTGAGTAGTTTAAAAGAGAGGGGCTGGATACTTGTTTGTTAGCAAGTAGTTTCCCACCTTTTGAGGGTTTTTAAATAAAAGATCTCTTTAGAGCTAATAATATCTTAGTTTTTACAGGCATACTTGTCAGTGTGCTGAACAAAACCTTCAATAATAATGTAATTTTTTTGTGTGATTTCAAAACAATATTAAGAGAAGCCTTACCATGAAGAGCTGCTAAGGTGTATTTAAATTGTATTTCTCATAATATCCATAATATCTTTTACCAGCAGATAATGATGAGCTGCTTTGTGTATGGGATATCCTTTATATTTACTAATCTGAAACACTTTTAGTGCTTTTATTTTAGTTTCTTTGAAGGAAGGAAAATGGCCAGAAACACTCCAAAGTAAAAAAAAAAAATTAAAAAAAAAAATTTTGCTACCAGACCCTGAAGGGCAGTATAAGGGAATTTAGGCAAATCATATGGGTGACTGGAGGATGTCATCCTGTTTATTTATTTCTAGTTCATGTTTAGGGGGTGAGTGAACAGCAAGTCTTGTCCTGCACCAAGAATATCCAGAGCAAACAAGGCAGAGCCCCAGAGGAGCTGCCAACATAAGCTCCAGGACATGCATGGGGCTTGAAAAAGAAGAATTTACTAAAAATTGACATGAGAGAGCACCCAGGGATTGTGTGGGTTCCCAGTTTTGTCACACAACAAAAGCAGAGTGAGCTCAGCCCAGCAGCATCTTTTGGCCAAGTTTTTATCACTCTTGTCTGTCTTGGTTTGGAAAGACAGGTGTTTGCCAGGGAAAGTTGGAGCTTCCCTTGGAATGGAGAATGTAAACTTCCTCCCTCCAAATTATTATAATTTTGCAATTAAGGGGGCTTTCAGGCAAAGATTTTGGAACAGGAATAACAGTTCTTTACTAGGAATATTAAAAAATACAAATGTAGTAGTGCAAACAAACAAGCAATCAAAAAAAATCCTAGAAACACTGACAGAGTCAGAATACAGCCTGTTGCTCAGGGTGTTGGTGTCAGTTCAGTCCAGCCCTCCTGCAGTGCCAGATGTGGTTCTGGTGGAGCAGAGATGATCCTGTAGAAGGGTCCAGTGGTGCTGAGATGGGTCTGGTCTCCCTCTGGGAATCCAGTGCAAACAGGCTGTGCTGGTGTTCTGAATCCCAGGTTTTATCCAGGTAGGAATGGTTGTCTCCTCCCCCTGGGTGGAGC
Organism: Sterrhoptilus dennistouni; assembly: GCA_013397095.1. Lineage (NCBI taxonomy): Eukaryota > Metazoa > Chordata > Aves > Passeriformes > Zosteropidae > Sterrhoptilus > Sterrhoptilus dennistouni. The sequence continues at coordinate 71,894 of VWZU01007428.1, read as the reverse complement.
ATCTCCCCATGGGATGATGGAATTGTATCAGCCCTGCAGTGAGCCTGGATGGCCCATGAACAGCAGAGATCCCCTGGAGGGAGGATGGGTGGTGGGAGAGATAAAGAACACTGCCCCAGCTGGTTTAACAGCTGCCCATTAACAGAAGGCACCCACCCCCCTATGTTATGAGTTATGAGATAAAGAAAAACTTGTCTTCAAACAGTTTCAACAGATTGGGCATAGAATACATCTTGCATTTCAACCCAAGACATTGTCCCAAAGTCACATAGTTTCATCAGCAAATTTCCAGGCAGCCCTAAGCAGGTTACAGAGGATGATTCAGAGCCTGCTGAACTCAGCAGAGAGGTGATATTTAATTCTGGGAGTGGTGATATTTTAATTCTGGGAGTGGTGGTGGGGAGCACTGGTGAGGGAGGGAGCACACGGTGGCTGGGCTGGGGCTTGCTGGGAAAAGCAGCAGCTTCACGCTGCTCTGTGTGAATAAATCTCCATGTCTGATTAATTGAGCCCCAGCCCTGCCTGCCTACACAGTTCAGATATTTTACCTGAGATGGCAATGAACGATTCCACACCCCCTGTTTATTACCAGCAGCCCTTGTGCTGCCAGCAGGGTTGATCTGTGAGAACATGAGGTCACAGGGAAGGGTGTGGGTGTTGCATTGCTCTGAGCAAGCACCAAACACAGCAAGCCCCAGAGCACAGAAATGAGGAGCCTTGATAAAAGGGATTGGAACAGAAGGGGCAGAATGCAGAGAAATTCCACTTTAGCTCTACAGATGCAAAAAAACCTCTTGATATGAAGAAAATAATAATCAAATGAAAACCTACGTATTTCTCATCTAAGAGACTTTTTTAAAAAATATTCCTCTCATACCTCGTCTTAATTAACAGAAAATACTGTGCAGGCAGGTGTAGGTGGGCAGTGGAAAGGGCCTGGGTTCAGTTCTCAGCTGTCAACAACAAACTTTTAGTCACAGCCCATCCTACCCAGTGAGCACCAGGGTTTTGAAGTCCTGTTTAGCAAACCACAGTCCTCACCAAAATGTCAAGAAAAAACCCACAGGATTAGCAAGAAGTCAAGGAAAATGTGGCCCAATTGGAAGTGTTCCAGAGCTGAGTGACAATAATAAGCAGAGAGAAAAAGACCTGGGCACAAGGGAAAAACAAAGGAATTGCAGGTGTTGGGTAAACAGAAAAATAAACTGAAAGGGCTCAAAACAACAGATAAAATAGTTACTTTGTTAAGTTGCCCACAGCTCGGCCTCACTTCTGCGTAGTTCTCCTAATTTTGCATGCTGCTTTACTACATTTGTCTGTTGTGGTTCAGCCTGTCTCCTTCTTTAAGAACTCCTCCAAAGATGATAAAAAATAACCCATAAATTGAGTATATCCCGTGTCTTCCCCTCAGCTCCCTCTCTCTGAAAAGTCAAAAACCTCCTGCTTGGGACTTCCACTCCCTTGGAGCTCCCTTTTAAAAATTCTGGTCTCATCCCTCAGGACTAGATTGGGTCACTGCTGTTTCAGGGGTGCTGCACACTTTCTGCTCTAAAAGTTCCCCTTCCAGCTGAAGTTTGTGATCTAGATTTTACTTGCATTGTAGAACTGACTTCTAATTAGTGATTTAAATGCTCTTCATATTTTTTTTCCACTTGCCACCTCTTCTCTTAAAAAAATTCTTAAAATCTTCAGTGCTTCTTGTTCCTGAGAGCTGCTTTCACACTGCACTTTTTTTTGACATGAAACCATTTTCCAGTCACACCACTGGACTCTTTGCATCTCATCAGAATCAATGTCTTCATCTTTGAATCCTTGTCCATTCTCCCCCAGGAGAAGTCCAATAAAAGAAAGCCTTTTTTTCTTGCTTATCTCAGAGGACTCTGGACAAACATTTCCCCAGTATTGTAATGTCATTTTTGGTCCTCCAGCACAAGCCAGGATGGCTGGAGGAGATCTTCATTACCCTGCTCAACCCATGAGGCTCTCCTGCAGACTTTTACAAAATATTCCAGATGCCTTTTGTCTCCTGAGATATTCAGTCATTTTAAGGGATATGAAGCAGTGATTTAGAAATGCACTGATTCCTTTCCAACCCCCAAAATGACCTTTACATTTAATGTTTCACTTTGTCATGTGCATTAGCAGCAAATTATTTCCTCCCACTGCACAACAGTCCTTGGCCCTCTAAACTACCCTTAATGCCTTCTTAACCTCACTCTGGCAATGCAGAGGGAAGAGCAGACACAAGACAAGCTGTCAGATTTTTAATTCATGCTGAAAAGTGCTAAGTGGGAGCTGGAAGCATCAATTCCATCAGACTGGAAGAGTGGAATTGAAATGAACCCTTGCTGATAAACCCTCCACCACCAGAAGTGACTTGAAAAAGGGATTATTTCCAAACAAATATCGGGTCTGACCTTCAGCTTGGTGAATTTCCTGTGCTTTTGCCCTCCATCATCACTTTGCCCTCCACCCTGCACCACTTGCTCAAGGAGGTGCATTTCAGATCACTGCCCAACCTCTGCCCACTGCCTTCTCAGGAAACATGAGCAACCTCAAGGTGTGCAGGAGCTGCTTCTGCCTCCTGAAATCAGCAGAGTTATCTCCAAACTTGGGTTGTTTGGGTTATTAACACAAATTATTTGAGTTGTTCTGCTTTTTTGAGGCAGCTTTGTTCCTCTGGCAGCCTCTTTGACGGGCAGGTGTCCTGCCAAGGAAAATCAAGAAGTGGGATCTGAGAAGCCCAAGTTCCTCCAGGCTTTGCAGGCTGTTTTCTCTTGCACCAGCCCACCACAGCCCACCAGGTGGATTCCAGAGCCACACCCGTGCCAGCTGGAAAGCCACAGAGACTGAAAGTAAAGTCTTAAGCGGAGAACTTCCTGCTTTTTTTTTTTGTCCTCAGTGACTATTGGTTTGGGTTTCTCACCCTCACCCAGGTGCTGATTTTTGCAATACTTGAAAGAAGTTCTCTGTTAAATTTCTTGGTATTCAAAAGTTGTTGGATGGAAGTGAACAGAGGGGACACAGAGCCTCAAGAAGCTGAGTTTGCTTAACGACTCAGCTAAAACAGTACTTTCACTCTGTTCACCCAAAATCTGTTGAATTTAGATGATGACAAAGTCTGAAATTCCAGGATATTTGAACAAATCTGCCTGGAACTGAACAGTCTCAAAAAAAAAAAAAAAAAAAAAAAAAAAAAAAAAAAAAAAAAAAAAAAAAAAAAAAAAGAAAGAAAGAAGGAGAATACCCTGTGAACATTTAAATTATATAAATGGCACCGAGGAGAATGGAGGCCTTTCACAGCTGAGCCAACATTTCAGGGATGCTCGTGGTGTGTTTGGTCCTGGTCAGTGTGTGGGGCTGGGGTCACAGTGGCCACTGCCGCCTACATTCACCAGCCCCAGGTTCCAGATGCAGCTGCTCAGTTTCCCTTTCCCCACTGTTACACTACACCAAACAAATGTTTCTGGATAAGGAAAAGGGGTTCTGTTTTTGCCCCTGACATTGATGGAAAGGCACCAGAACTTTGTGTGTCCCTCTCACCCTGGTGGCCCCAGTGCACAGGGGCACTGGTTGGGCTTTGGAAATGTCTCTCAAAACCTGTGGCTGTTCCTATTGGTAGCCAAGTTAGTCCCCTAAAATTTAAAGTATTTAAGAAGGAGCACAGAAGTGCTCTGCACTTTTTGGACTGCCTTTAGCCAGTGCAAGAGTCCTCTCTACGCTGTGTTTGACTTATATTTCTTTTGTTTGATACTGTTTGTTATTTTTGTCATTATTATAACCTTTTCTTTTACAAAGCACATCCAGAGAAGTTGTCTGACTATTATTAAACCACTCTGGGAGGCTGCAGGTCAACCCTCAGACTTGATACATCTTCATGGGGCTCCTTACACTCTGGCCAGTTGTAAGACCATATCACACCACTCCTGTGTTTTTGTCAGCTCTTCCCTTGTCAGGCTTTTCTCTGTTGAATCTATGTCATCCTTGGATATCAAAACCATCCCCTATCCTCATTTTTGTGCTTCTCTGCTACATATCCTTAATCTGTTAATGCTCTTTTCTGTTGCACCCTGGTACTGGGAACATCCACTCTTCTTCCCCGTAAGACAGAGAGATCTCTTTTATTGGTTTTTTTTCTCCACACGTGAGCAAAAGATTTCTCACCTGATGGGATAACCTGGGCCAGGTATTCAAACTCCCCTTTTCAGACCTGCTTTCCTCCTGTCATATCCTGCACAAATAACATCTCCTGGGGAGTTAAAAAGTTCAGTTTGACCCTTGGTGCTGGGTTTAGAGGAGATACAGCATGAATTAACATCAGTCTGTATGACCCAGTGCATCTTCATTAGCAATCAAGGAAATCAAGAGATTTAATATTTTCAAGCAAAAGTCTCAAACCTTTTTTGACATAAGTACTGTGGAAAACCAATTTTTAGCTTGTGCCTCGAGTAAGGGGTTGTTTCTGGAAATATAAAATCTCTGGTGTAATTAAAATGACTTTAGTGTGAACAAAGCAAATCCTGGAAAGGTTTGGGTTTGAAGGGGCCCTAAAGATCATCCATTTCCATCCCCTGCCATGGGCAGGGACACCTACCACTATCCCAGGTTGCTCCAAGCCCCATCCAAACTTCCCTTGGCCACTTCCAGGGAAGAGGAGTCCACAACTTCTCTGGGATCAGGAGGATTGGTGCTTCCTATTCCTACATTGGCTTGGATTTTGTTCTTCCCTGTTTTACCTCTGTTAAGCACAGCCAGCTGGGAAAAGCTCATGTTGCTGCAGAAGTGCCCAACACCTCAGAGTGCCTGAGCTGATGTGGCAATTACTTTTTCTGGCATTGTTGTCATGGCTTTACTTTGTGGTTTGGTTTTTGTTTTTTTTTTTCCTCCCCTGATGCTTTGATTGTATTCTGTGTACAGCTGCAATTACTGCACTGTTGAGCCTCAAATGGTAGACTGTTAGCTCCAAATCCCACTTACAGACAATTTAAATTACAGGGTTTTAAAGCTGCAGTTTGTTCTCGTGATTAAGCTGTCATCATAACTTGTAAGTCACTTTGGGGCTGAGTTTATGCAATTTGGTATAAGTAGCATGTGCAAGTGAGGGCCTTTATATCAAAAATAGTGGCTGTCAGGGAGAACTTAGTTGCCTCTAACTCTGGTAGGCTGGAAATGCTGTGGGAGTACTATGGGGAGAAAACTGTGAATTGAGTTTTCCTGCACTACAGCCCAGTGGGGTTTGTATGGAGGAAGAGGAAGGAAACTGTTTCTCACCACCACTTGTGCACAGAGCCACACTGCCAGGCAAATACCACAGGGGCTGCAGGAAGAAAGCAAGAAAGGGAAGAGTAGAATGAATGAAAACACCATGAGCAAACAAAAAGCCATTCTGCAGAGACAAGACCACATGTGGGTTTTCAGGAAGGTGTGAGCTGCTGTGCTCGTTGCTGGGAAATGCCAAATCCAGTCACCTGGCAGAGGTGAGGCTGACACAGCTTCAGATACCACCTGCACACAGGGACTTTACAGGAATTCCCACATGGATGTGCCCAGGCTGCTCACACGAGGCAGGGCAGGCAGAGAGCACAGCCCTGACACACTGAGAGCAGCTTGGTGACACCCTGGAGCTCCTGTCACCAAACTCTGCTCCTGGGGAGGCTCAGGATGGAGATCAGGGAAAGGTTCTTCCCCCAGAGGGTGCTGGGCACTGCCCAGGCTCCCCAGGGAATGGGAGAGGTTCTTCCTAAGGCTGCCAGAGCTCCAGGAGTGTTTGGACAACACTCCCAGGGATGCACAGGGTGGGATTGTTGGGGTGTCTGTGCAGGGCCAGGAGCTGGACTGGATGGTCCTTGTCGGTCCCTTCCCACTCAGGATATTCTGTGATTCTGTGATTTTATGATTCTAATTAGGATGGGAGTCTGTTTGTGCAATGTGCTTATACAGAAAATGTGAGTCTGTTTGTGTAATGTGTTTATACATAAATGTATACATAAAAATAGATAAATATAAATATATATATATATTCATAGATTTGTTTTGTTAGTAGAACACATGCACAAAATGTGAATTCCTCCAGTGGCTGTGCTCAGACACTGAGTCTATCCAGCAGCTGCTCCCTGGATCCCAATTTACCCTCTTGCTGTTGCCTTGATTTAAGTACAACTAATGAAGTTTTATCATAGAATCACAAAATGGTTTGGATTGGAAGGGACCTTAAAGCCCATCCAGTTCCACCCCCTCTGCCACAGGCAGGGACACCTCCCACTTGGCCAGGCTGCTCCAAGACCTGGCCAGCCTGGCCTTGGTAATGCCATAAGATCACACTGGTACCAGATGTGGCCAAAATTGAAAGCTGCTTCTTTCTCTTTTCCAAGGACCTCCTCCCCTTTTGAGAGACACTGATGGAAAACTGTCCTGAGCAGCAATTTACATCACAGGGAATGGTATAAGTCAGCCTGCACAACCTTTTCTTTCCAACCTCAGCTTCTTCTGTGTTGTGATGCAATGACACAATTGAAAAGTTTTTTATTTGCTCATGTCACCAAATTTTGCTAAGGACACAGAGCCTGCTTAGGCCTCTGCTGATGGTTGAATGCAGAGGTTGCCACATCCTGAGCTGTGTAAAATCATGTGGGTCTTTTACTGATCTATTGGTGTGCTGAGCTTTCCAGGGTGGTTCAGCTGGGCCCTAAGCCAGGGAAGTTCTTTCTGCTCGAGGTGACAAGTTCAGCCTGGAAGAGGTGCTGCCACCTGCCCCACATGTGCTGCACAGCTGGGGATGTCAGCAAGGCTTCGCTTTGGACACGGTGGGGACACAGTTCCCTTGTTCTGAAGTCTCTCTCTGCAACCTTGTGTGAGTCCCATCAGTAACTCAGGGATTTTTCTGTTCTCTTGCAAATCAGACAGATATTATTCCCTAGAGATGTGCTGGGGTAAGGCTGGTCTGAAAAGGTGAAAGGGAGTAATATTTGGCATTTATCTGGGTGCCACAATGTCATTGGCACACCAAACTCCCCAGGGGTGCTGGAAAAATTTCTTTGACATGAGCCTGAAAAGAAAAGCAAAGAAAAATCTGTGCAGACACCTGATCTGTCACCAACCTCCTGCCTGTCCTAAACACACAATAGGGCCAAACTCCTTCCACTCCTCGTGCTGGCAGAGCTCTGAGCAGCTTGCAGGGTGGTGATGCCTTAAGTTTTGACTTTCATGTATTTCAGACTCTGTGGTGCCCAGGGGTGCAGCTCTGAGCTCACAGTCAGTGTCACTCAGCTCTCTGCACACAGCAGGGACACAAAACAAATCCTTGTCCTGCTGCACACCAAGGACAACTGGCACAAGTGTTCAGGCCCAAAAGCACAAACAACGGTGGCTGAAGGGAGAAAACAAGAAGGATGGGACTGCATCACCTGCAGCTGGGATTGGACAATTCAACCCCAAGATGCAAATGGACCAAAACTTATCAAAGTGTGAGGCCTCGTGACCGTTTGTCCATTTTGTGTCCATTTTGTGACCATTTTGTGTCCACTTTGGGTGTAGCCCTGGCCAGGCTCTTGTCCTGCCCAAGGTGTATCCTTAAAGACCTTTTAATGAATATCTACTTTATTCTCTAGCTCTGTTCAGCCTCTGTTCCAGCTCAGTCTTTCCAAGGCACCAATGGAGACCTTAAATTTGAGGTCCTTAAATTTGAGACCTTAAATTTCCTGGTCCTCCAGGCAGAGGCTCTGCAGAGCAGTGCTCTTGCAACAAGACTGTGCCCTGCCCTTGCTTCCAGGGAAAGGGAAGGAGAAGAGCACAGGAGCCAGCAGGTACTGCTGGGGTATTTTCTCCAGACATTTGTTGGTTGTAAAGGTGTCCTCCACTGCTCCATCTGCCACCTAGTTTTAAGAACCTGATGCATCCCTTATTCCAGCAGGGATATCAGAGGGGAAATGGCCCCTGAATAGAAAGGTTTTAAAAGCTGGATTTTAAACAAACACAGCACCTGCAGACAGCTCATTGTTTCATGCTTGGCTTCATGCTTGGAAGCAGCCCACCCTGGGAGTGAATTTATTCCATATCGCCCATTCCTGGTGTTTGATGTTTAGAAGAGTTCTGCAAACCTGCTCATGCACCAGCTTTTTATTAATCCTTCATTGGCTTTGCTGTGCCAAATGCTGACATTTCATTAAAAATAACTGGTCCATGGAGAGCACAGGGCACTCATTCCAAGAATCCACAAAGGTAACTTTTATAACAAACCCTCAGCACAGGAGCAGCAAATGTCTGCTGGCAGAGCCCCCCTGAACGTGCTGCATTGGAGCTCCTCAGCATCTCCTGCATGCTCCTTCTTGCAAAAAAATCTTGGGAACGGTGCAAAAAGTGCTTAAATTCTGTGTCAGCAGCCACACAGATGGTCTCTGTCAGGCCACAGGCTGCCCACAGTGTGTTTGCCTCTCACCTGCTCCGTGGCAGCGAGACAGTGACGGTGCAGCTACAGGAGGGCTCTTGCTTTTAATTCAGGGTAACATATGAGCTCAGCCTTCTCAGCAAACACAGCACAGATGGGAAAGGCTCTGCAGCCTTCCTGCTCTGAAGGGAGCCTTTTCCACAGTGCCTTTCCAGCCTGAGGGCAGCGTCCTAAATACAAATAGCCTGATACACATTCCCTGTGAGAAGGGAACGGGTTTTATGGAGTCAATGAAAATACTGGGCCACAACAGGAGGAAATGGCCTCAAGCTGCACCAGGGGAGGTGTTGGAACCCTGGGCACTGAGAATTCCAGACTTTCTGTGCTGACAGGCACTGACCCCCAGGCAAACACTGCACTTGACCTGAGGTTGTGGAAAAGGCTTCCAAAATTGAGTGACAGCACTGGGATTGTGGGTGTGAAGTTTGAATAGATGTGTGTGATTTCACAAGGTGGAAAACTTAGGGTTTAAGGTTTTAGGATACAGTAATATATATAAAGCAAGATGGAGGATTTAGGGCAGAGGCTGAGTCCTTTTTCATTGTCTTCTTCATGGGTCTGGGTGGTATTTTGTAATTGGAGAGAAAAATCCGCATTGCAGACCACGGGTGGTTGGTTATTGAGTTAAAAGTAAAAATAATTTGGGTGTAATTTCATAATTGGACAGTTTAGGCCTTAAAAGGCCTTGTAGAGAAAGAAATACATCTCCGTTTTTCAGTTTGTTAGGTAGAAGTGCTGTAGAACTCACAGTTTGTGAGCCTGTCATATAGATAAGAATTAATAAACATCTGAGTCTGAACAAGAAACACCATCTCACTCATTTAATCCCAATGGCAAAAAGATGATAAAACACAACAAGGAGGATTATATTGGATCTAAGGAAAAAATTCTTCATTGAATAAGTAGTCAGGCATTGGAACATTTCCTGGGAAGCTGGTGGAATTGCCATCCCTAGAAGTGTTCAAAAGGTGTGTGGCACTTGGGGACATGGATGGGTGGTGGGTTTGCAGTGCTGGGTTAACATCTGGACTCAGTGATCTGAGAGGTCATTTCCAGCCTTGATGATTCCATGATTCTGTGGTAAATGGAATGCCAAGGAAAATGGCCCAGCCCATATAAAGCACCTCCAGCAACGACCCTGGGATCATCCATCATGTGTGGATGCAGTTTAGGTACAAGCAGCAACAGGATACACAGGTCTAAGCCAGGGACTGAGATTTTGTCTAAATTTCCAGCACACAGACCCAGCACAGGCCTGCTTGATGGGGATCCCAACAGGAACCATTTATCCTGGTTGTGTCCATCCAGGCTGTAACAACAGGCAGATTTTTGTTAGCTTTTCCTCTTGTTATGTGCTTTGCTGCTGGTCACAGCAAATGTTTCTCACTCCTTGCCCACTTTAGGATTTCCAGTCTGCAGAGACAGAGGAGACCAAGGATAACTGAAATCAAGATGTGTCATGCACAGATCAGGGAACTGGGACAGCACATCTGACTGCAGCTGCTGCCACAGTTTGATCCATTCTCCTACAAACTTACACTGGATATGGGAATACACAGGGAAAGTTCATATTTTTTTGTTCAATTCTGTTGTTTTTAGAGGACTCAAGTGTGGGTCCCAGCAACTGTGTCTGTGATAATCCTGCAGCTCTGGAGCCTCCCTATTCTCCCCTAACACCAGCTCCTGTGTGGTGAACAAAGTACAGTTTATATACAATATACATATGGGCAAGTACACAGGTCAAAGCTCCCTGACAAAACTTTTCTTTCAAGGGGAGCTGAACCAATAGAATTTCAGAGCCAGCAGTCTGGTCTCTCCATGGGCTGGAGTTGAGGTGCTTTAATCACTAATGATTTTTATATCAAGGATAAAGTGGAAAAGAAAAACACCCAGACACAAAATCCACTGAGTGTGGATGGGAGCACACAGAGGACACAGCCCCACAAACTGAAAGGCAAAGAGTGAGTCTGGAGGGAAGCACGAGACAGTGGTCATGGGTTTTAGATCTGAGAGACCACAGAGTCAATAAATCAAGAAGAAAGGAGCCAAGAGCTCCAGGAAGTGTGAGCAGAGCAGACAGGATTCACTGGGGTGTCAGGTCTTTCTGGGGTCTGTGCAGAGTGAGGGGTTGAGTGAGGGATGCCACACCAGCCGCTCACTTCAGGGAAGGACACAAATAGATCCAGAGCTGCCTGGCATTTGCACCAGCCTTTACAAATGAGCAATCCAAGCACTCTGCTGAAAGCCCAGCACTCTGTGGAATTCCAGTCCCTGTCCCTGCCAACAGCCTGTCTTGCCTCTGGCTCTAAATGTCAAGACTCAAGGGACCAGGTAACACATGGAAAATGAGCTGTTGCAGCCCTGGAACAGAGAGACCAGTCAGTGCCATTCTCATCACACTGTTCTTGAGTGCTCCCGAGGGATTTGTCCTTGCATGAATCCCTCCAGTCCCAGGAGAGCAGCAGCCTCCTGGGAAGAGCAGCGCTGGGGGTTTCACATGAATGAGCTGTGTTTGTTGGGAGCAGCACAAGAACAACGTGTGATGTCAGCCTCGACAGCCACTTTTCCATCCACATCAGCCGAGTGTGTCACCCCAGGTCCCACTGCAGCCTGGAGGATGTGCTGGAAAGATTCCTCCCTCTGCCTTGGCACTGGAACAGGGAGAAGGAAACCACCAGGAGGGAGGTGAGCACGAGTGAGCTGGGACAGCAGCTGGCTGCAGTTCGACAGCAGCACCCCACTGCTCTGTGACAACTCCTTTTGCTGAGGTCATTTTCCATTGCACACATATCCAAAGGCAGATCCTTGCTCCAGCCTCCTCCAGAGCTGCCTGGATCTGCAGTTATGGGGAGCCTGAAATGACAAATTCCAGTGTCCTTAGGAATATCACCCGCTCTAACCCATTCAAGGGGATGCTGCCTTCCCTGCTTCCCCCTTACTCTCATAATCTCACATTGTTCACCTTTTCAAGACAAGAGCTGAAAAGGCTGGAACCAAAATCATCAGGCTGAGGGAAAAAAAACCACATTTCAAATGTTGTCAGCACCTAAAATAGTCTGGATAGGGGTTTATGCAATGGCACCAACAGCTTAAAAATATGTGTGTAGTCACACGCAGCCTGTGCACAGTCACCACACAGTGTGGCAGCTCGAGGAGATGGGGATTTATTTAAAAAGCATTGGGAAAACCTGCTCAGCTTTGGTTTTCTTATGCACAACTGGAGCCACAGGATGGTGTGGCCTTTTAAAAGCTGAGAGGATGCACATCAGCTCCAGATGTTGCTGCAAGTCTGAGCTATAACCTGAACTTACAGGATACCCTGAAATTCCAGGATACTCTGGAATACTGAAATAAGAATTGCAAACTTGGCTTTGTCTCATGTGGTGTCATGGGCTTGATGAGAATATCACAAGTGGAGTCAAACATCTCAGCTCTATCCCTGGAGAACATCTGAATTTAAAGACAGATGTATTTTTGCCAGAAAACTCCTTTTTTTTTTTTTGGAATATGCCTTTTCTAATTAATTTTTATTTCAACATATCTCACTGAGCTCCAGCTTAATTGCCTTTTGGTACTGACAGGTTTGCAAAGACAATTTGGAAGCAGATAAATCTCTCGCAGTTGGTTCTGAAACTGAAGAAACAAGAAATATCTTTGAGTCAATTTTAGATTTGAACAACTTTAAAAATGAAAGATTGCCACAGATGAGACTTTTATTGTGGAGTCTGATTTGTGAACTCAGACTGTTTCTTCCTTGAATATATATATATATAACCCTCAGTGACATTTTTATGGCTTGATATTTGCTGAAAGAGGCTCAACTGACACAGTTACATGTATTCCAAAGAGCCTCGTTAGGACACATTCCCTCCCCTGCACAATTTTAATGACACCATACCCGTGGTATTTAACTGCTGTGTCCATGCAGTCTGGAGTAGGAACTGGGTTTTCTGACATCAGCAAGGCCACTCTGGGGAGTTTTTTTGGTGGAAATCAGTCCTGCTGAATGGGATGGGCAGGAGGATAAAGCTGACAGAGAGACAGGGAGGGAGACTGGAAGCGACCAAACTTTTGACAGGAGTTTTTGATGTAGAAGCTGGGGCAGGATGTTGGTTGTGTCCACCCAATCCTGACCCCAGAGCCACCCTCAGTGCTGAGAAATGAGAGTTCATAGTGAAAAGAAATCCTCATACAAAAATCCTGCTCATATTATCCTAAATAGGAACATTCTGATGGAACAGGAGGAAAAAGAAAAAAAAAACCTGAGCACACACAGCACACTTGGATCATCTCATGGAAGCCCAAGGATTCTGGGGTCTGTATAAGAAAAGTGGGTTTTCCTTGCATGAAGACACATCCTATACCAACAGACAGATCCTGGGGTAGCTTCCTCCAGCTCTCCATGTGAAGGAGGTTGTCCTGGCTCTTATTTGCTGCTGGAATTGTTTGTGTAAGGGCACTTGGCACCAGGGAGATGTGGCCACTATTCCTCAGCTGCCTCAGAGACAACATTTCCACTGAAGCTCCAGACTCTCGAGCTAAAACTCACCTTTGGGTAAACAAAACCTTCCTCTCCTCCTGTCGATGACTACACACCAAAACTGAGAGAGCTGATGTGCAAATACCTTTTACAAGCTCTGCTTCTCTCTGTTTTCAGGGTGGAAGAGGCACATAGGTGTTTTTCCAGCCATGCACAGGGGTAAATGTCCCCTGTGGAGCTCCCAAATCCCACATTTCTTCCCCAATATTTGGGAATTCTTGCCAGATACCTGGGAGCAAGGCTTAGCACATCATTCCTAGGAGGTGGGGTGTGGATATCCAGGGCTGGTGTGAGCTCTGCCCCAGGCTGACACTTCAGGGAAGTGCCAAGAACGGGCACATTGCCCAAAACATTATTAATTTTACAGCCAATCAGTTTTCAATGTAATTCTTTCTTGCTGAACTGTAATTTATTTGTGATAACAACAGCTTCATTTTGCTGAATGGCTTTTTAATGTTGCTAACTATAAAAAAAAAAAAATAATTTTACCACATGTCACCCCCTCATTGTCAGCTCAGCAGTGGATTATCCTGACTTGGATTTATTCCTCCAGGCCCTGAGTGTGGATATGGGATAATGACCAGATGGTTTACCTGAACAATAGAGATTTACTAGAATAAAGGGACAGGATGACGTCCCTGGGTGCTTTCAGTTATCTGCAGGATTGAGGACTTTTTTTGTCACAGCATCCATCACTGACAGGCACCAGAGAGCTGGAAATTAAGCACATGGAAATAATAATCACAGAGTAATGGCCTCCTGGCTGGGTTGAGCATCTGCTTGGCTTCCAGCTCAGCTGGTGAGAACTCTCTGCTCTGAAGCAGGAATTCATCTGGCTGGATGCAGGCATCTCTGAGGGAGTGGTGCCTCTGAGTTTGTCCTCCTGCCTCCCCAAACAGCAGAGTCTTGAGGCTGCTCCTGGTTCTCTGTGCCCAGGGACTCTTGTTGCCTCTATTTTGGAATATTCCCAGGTCTCCTAGAGCTGCCCCTCAGTGAGGCATCTCCTGGCCCAAGAAGGACAAGCAAGGACTCCCCTGGACTCTTATCCCAATCCAGACATCCCAGTGATGTGACTGTGCTCTCTGGTGTCACTGTCCTGCCCCTGAGAAAACCTTTCCCTATTCCAGAGCCCACACTGTGCTGGGATAAACCCAGAATAAACAGCCTTTATCTGGAAATTGCAGGTCAGGGGAGGAGCCCCAAAGCCCTGCAAAGCCCTGCTCAGCCTTGCTGCAGATAAAATCACAGAATCAATAGGTTGGAAAGACTTTTGAGATCACTGAGTCCAACCTGTGACCTAAAACCACCTTGTCACCCAGACCATGGCACTGAGTGCCACATCCAGCCTTTCCTTGTGAGAAATGGGTTTGTGGAGGATTCTCAAAGCCTGACTGAAAGCTCACAGAGTCTTGTACATGTGTGTGCAAACTCTGAGATAAGGTGTGCTGACTTAGAAAGGCCATGGAATAGAGAAGATGTTGTTGAGACAGAAATTGAACTGGAAACAAGTTTCAAACGATGGCTTTGCAAACAGACCAGATATTTTGGAGAATTAGAACTGTGAAAGATGCATTGTAGCAAGACCACCATGGGGTAAATTAACAGATGACTGATGTTAAAAGTATTAACAGCATTGTGTGGCAAAAGCTGATAGGCTGAAAAGCATTTATAAAGTATTGTAAACAATAAATAGTTTGGCTTCTGATAGAATGGCATTGAGTTTTACATCTCCTGTGTCTCACTCTTCTACGAGATTGATAATGGAATAAAATCTTTTAAAAACACCTCTCAGCTGCCCCATCTCTGTACAGCTGGGTTTTCCAACATTTCCTTAAACACCACCAGTGATGGTGACTCCACCACGTCCCTAGGAAGCTCATTCCAACATCCAATGGCCCTTTCCGTGAAGAAATTCTTCCTAATGTCCAACCCAAACTTCCCCCTGGCACAGTTTAAGGCTGTGTCCTTTTGTCCTGTCACAGAGAAGAGGCCAACCCTCACCTGGCTACAGTCTCCTGTCAGGGATTTCTAGAGAGTGACAAAGTCATCCATCCCTGTGTTGCTTTGATTTTTTTTTTTCAGCCTTCTGATGTTTGCATTTTTGTAGTAGAGTTTTTCATGTAAACAAAGTGATGTAATAGTAAACTGTCTTTATGTTTATCATTCTTCTCTTGAAGAGGGACAATTGATAGACTTCTAATTTGACCAGTGTGGCTGGAGAGGTGGAAACCTCATTGTCCAATCCCTGGTCATTGTCCAAAATCTATATAAGCCAAAGTAGAAAAATAAACTTCCCTCTTTTTGCCCTGACAACTTGACTGCGTGTGTGTCATTCTTTTTGTGTCCCATAGCAACACCCCTGAGCCTCCTTTTCTCCAGGCTGAGCCCCCTCAGCTCCCTCAGCCTCTCTTTCCCAGGCTGATCCTTCCATTCTTCCCTTTTTATCCTAGTTCCTCCCTCAAAATTACCCTTTATTTACTGTAGTTCCCATCTCAGACAGGTGCTGTTCCAGGAGCACTCTCCCCGTGGTTTCCAGTCCCAGCAAGAGGAAAAACCCTCTGTCCACCCTGCTTCTTCTCACCCATTTTGGCAGTGGAGTATTCAGGTCTAACTCCTGCAGAATAACTGGGCACCTCTGCTAGCTGCAAAATGGCAAAGGACTCCAGCAATAAATGAAATTAACTGGGATTTTCCACCACATGGATCACATCCTGAATACTGCAGGTGCTCCTAAAGGACTGTCCAAGCTTGAAGTCACTGTTAGGTGACTTCAAGCACTGCAGATGTCCAGTTCTTCTCCTTTTCCTAAAAGCAAGGCTGTTCTTCCTCCCTTATACCCCTCAGATATTCCTGTCTGAGATGTGTGCACTTAAAACCACAGACATCAACAAAAAACACCTGCTTTGGCATTGCCCTTAGCAGCAAAGCACTATGTGTAATTAAACATTAATGCTTTTCTTATAAATCCCCCTATATAAAAATTAATTTACTTAACAGGGAGATTAGAAGCTTCAGGAAAGCACAGGTTGTTATTAGTCCTGATTCCTGTCTTTCTCTTATCTTCTCTTTACACAGCAGATGAACATGGCTGAAAATTAACCTTGCAAGGCTTTTCTGGCTCTTCCCAGGCCAAGAGATTGCCTTTCATTTTGGTTCCAGGCATGGAGCCAGGCTGTGATCATTTTTAAAGGCTGTTTAGCCGAGATAAGTCATGTTTCTGAGTGGCAGCATTTTCAAAAGGGTTACACGTTCTGTAAGACCTTAAATCAAATTTTCACTTGTGGCTTACGAGCATGGGAGTGGAACATCATTTTACAATAAGGTCCCAGGCCCCCAAAATCGGATTCAATCAGTGGGAGTCAAGTCCCTTTGAAGATCCGGGTCCTGCAAGTGCTGATATTCCAAAGATCTGACCCACCAGCAAGATCCTGCACACTGTCTGCCCTGCCTGGGTGTTGATGCTCCTCAGCACAGCATTTGGGAGTAAACAGAAAGCAATTTATCCCTCAGGAAAGGAGGAATTCAAATCAGCTCCTGTTTACTCTCACTGTCTCCTGGGAGGCAAAGACAAGCACTCAGACAGGTGTGGAGCAGGTGATGGAGGAGTGAATTTGCATAGGAGCCCTCAGGCTCCCAAGTGACAGTGCCATCATTAAAAAACAAGATGCTTGCTATTCCTCAAAATTATTTACTCAAGGTTTAAAATGCATTCATCATTCTGATTTAGTGGGAATGGTTTTAAAACATTTCACAAACAGTAGATGTGAACTGTGGGCCTGATTAATTTCTATGCTGAGGCAATTTGCATTGGGAAAACTTTCTCAGCAAACTTTGCTGCATCCCCTTTTTTGTTTCAATCTTGTTCCTCTTTTGCCTGTTTGATGAATTTAATTTGCACCTTTAAAAAAATGTAGGTGAGAAATGTACACCATGGCTCATGTGAGGAGACAAATTAGTTATTTCAATTATTTGGGGTCAGCTTGAGAGTCTAAAGATGCAGAATTGGGAAGGATTAGAGAATTCATCTCTGCGTTCCAGGTCTCCCATGGTGGGGCCTTTTCCTTTGCTTAGATGGAAAAACTTGAATTTTAAAGTCACAAATTGCTCCTGATAATGTGAGTAAGTCCCATAGTGAATAATAATCCAGCCACTGTGTGGAATTCCTCAGGATTTTGACAATGATGCTGCATCTACAATGCCAGACTGTCAGAAGGATGTGTTGACATCAAGTGACTTCACCAAGGTAATTTTTCATACTCTACTGTGGGGATACTGGGAAAATTGACTCTTTAATTAGGCCAGATGTGAAAAACTGTGGTAGTTTAAGGCCTGCTGTTCTTGTTTGAATCATAAAATCACAGAATGGTTCAGGTTGAATTGGGTTGGGTTGGAAGGGACCTTCAAGATCATCCAGTTCCACCCCTGCCATGGCAGGGACACCTTCCACTATCCCAGGCTGCTCCAAGCCCCATCCAACCTGGCCTTGGACACTTCCAGGGCTCCTGGGGCAGCCACAGCTTCTCTGGGCTGTCTCAAATATCTGGTGTATTTCAGGTCTTCCTTGAGAACCGAGGTGTTCATTGAAGAAAATGGTGGGAGGGCTCTTAGTGTTATTTCTGAAGAGAATTAACGTGGAAGTTCAAGATGTGGGACACTCCAAGGCCTTCCTGCAGTAAAACCCTGAGGCAAAAACAGAACCAGACCACGGGAACACACTGTTGTGACCTTTCTCTGAAAACAGCAGGAAAAATCCAGATCCCTTTTCATACCTTTCTTATATGTTTTGCATTTATTCCTATAAACTGAGCCACAGGCTTTAAAAAGTTTCTCTGTTGTCCTGCCAGTACTTGCAAAATAGATCAATTCTACACCAGGGATTGCAATTTTTGGCCCTAGTGGATGACAAATAAAGACATGTCCCTCTTTCATGTGTCTATCAGACAGACTGGCTGAAAGATTAACACTTTTTAATAGGTTTTTTTTTTTTGGTCTTGCCTCAAATCACAAGCACTTTGGGAAAAGTGAGTGAAACATTTCATGGCAGGGACTGGGAAAAAAAAATAAAATTCCTGCCACTCCCCTACCTCCTCAAAACCACAAAGAGACCACGCAGGCACAGCTGAATCTTTTATTTGTTTGTTTGTTTTTGCCTAAAAAGGAAAAGGCAGAGTATCTCTGCAGTCCAGTAATGAGTTTTACATGGAGCAGCTGGGAGCCAGAGGGCAGTGATGCAATGGACACTGGAAGGATCAGGTCAGCAGCTGGAGCACTGACACCTCTGGTGACTGGCAAGATAAATGTAAATGTGATTGCTCTGGGGGATGATGAGGGAGTGTGTAATGCAGGAGCCTGGCTGTGTTAACCCAGAGCCTTGCCCTTTCCTGGGTTATCACAGTCAAACTTACAGCTCCCAAGGCAGCACCCCCAGGCTTCCTGGCTTTGGGATTTACTGCTTGAGGAGACAACTTTTGCCAGGCTGGGGGAAAATATCCCAGCTTTTTTTCCAAATCTCTGTGTGACTCCTCATTTTATAGGGCTGGAGTAGAGCTGCTGCAGCCTCAGTCGCTTTGTGTTTTAGTTATCACTGGGTTTTATGAGTGCAGAATGTTTTCCCATTTATTGGATGCTCTGCCTGGAATGCAGCAATGGATTCTTTATTGAGCACAGCAACAACACCCCCCTGCAACTGCTGGTGTGGTGTTTGCCCAGGGATGAGAGGATGGGCCCCAGCTGTGTCCCTCCATCCCAAGCAGCCCCAGCCTTTGGAGGAATCCTTCTTTCCCAGGATATGTAGCAAGTCCTGTCAGGGCTGACCTCTGCACTTCTCAGATGGGAAATAAGGGCCCATTTCACTGCTCAGATTTTGAAAGGGAGCTCACAGGGTGTCCTGGGTTGTATTATGGGATGTACACAAAGTATTCTATCACCATCTTCATGAACTATTGAATCCAATTGTTGGAGCAGTGTTTTCCCAGGCCCCCCTTCCTTTGGGCTCTTCTGCTAATGGCCCATCAATGCCTTGCCCATGACTCACAGGTAACTCCCTCCAGGAGTTATCTCTGTTTAATGGGCCATCAAGGACCCACTCCACAACTCATCATCCCATTGGGAGATGCTCCGCCCAGGGGGAGGAGCCAAGCATTCCCACCCGGATATAATCTGGGATTTGGGACAGTACAAGCAGCCCTTACTTACTGGATTCCCAGAGGACCAGAGCTACCAGAGCTTTCTACAGGATCACTGCTTCAGGAAGAGCACCTCATGTGGACTGCTTCCACCACCTTGCTCAGGTTGTATTCTGACTCTGTCAGTGGTCTTTTGTATTATTGCATTTATTTTATTTTACCTTTTTTCCTTTCTTCTTATTAAATTGTATTTCTGACTTAGAGCCTCTCATTCATTTTGCTTTCAAACCATGACACAGGGCAATGGCTGAGCCCCTCACAGAGTCACAGGAACATTAAGGTTGGGAAAGACCTCCAAGATGATCAAGTCCAACCTTCCACCTAATTCCACAGGGCCCAATAAATCATAAAGGGCCACATCCACTCATTAATTCAACACTTCCAGAGATGGTGACTCCACCACTTCCCTGGGGAGCCTGTCCCAAATCTTGACCACTCTTTCAGTGAGGGGAGAGTACAATATTAACCTCTCTGATGTTAATATCAATATTAACCTCTCTGATGGCAAACCAGAGCTTCAGCTCCTGTTTCTGTAAACATCTTTAATCACTTGGGTCATGAACTTTTCAAACCAATGTTTTGGGGATATTTCCAAAATCCAATTAACTCAGCCCATTCCTGCTGGACATTTTTCCATATGATCAAGGGATGTCTCTCAGCTGTCCCTGGAGTTGACAGTGACTGACACCAGGATCTCCAGCTGATGAGCAAAACTTGGCTGGGAGCAAGGCAGGACAATTCCCCTGTCACTCCCTCACATAAGATGCAATCCTAGGGAGACCAAAATTTCCTTTCAAATAAAAAAAACATTGTTCTAAGCCAGGCCCACTGCAACTACCAATTTCCAAAAATTAGATGACACTGAAGTCCTTTTTTCACAGGCAATACTTTCCCAGCTACAACAGCACAGCCTTTGCTGCTGAGTTGGGGTTTTTTTTCCCTTTTAATTGGCCCACCTAGGGGTTGAATAATCTGTCATCTTATATTTCCTGTGCTCAAATTCTGCTGGGGCTGGCAAGCAACTATTTTACAATGCATTCTGTCTTGCTCCTGGAATAGCTGGGAAGTGTTTGAAGGTCCTCAAGCACACTGGGGAGCCGGATCACCTTGCATGATGACAAAGAAAGAGCAATTATCTCCAACTGAAGCTGCAGGCAGGAGTGAAAAATAAATACAGAATATAGAAAACATGCCAAGGAACCCACTGAGCCGATGGAAAACTTTTCTTTTTAAAGGAGCAGATTGGTTATAGAGCATCATCTTCCTCCAGTGCTAAAGAGAAAGACAGAGCACAGATTGAAGTTTGTAATTTTGGGAAAAGGAAAATAACAACACCTTTTAATTGGGATAACAAAGAACAGCACACTGTGGGTTTCTGCTCTGTGAGTGCTGCAGGAGAAATGATTACCCCAGCACAGCCTTCCCTTGCACACAGACAATGTGTGGGAATAGGAAAGATGTATTCCATCCTATGGGATGGAATCCTGCCCGTGGACTGACTGCCTGGGAATGGCTGAGCCAGGGCAATCTGGGCTTTTCAGAGCTGCCACTTCACCTGCTGGAAAGGGAATCCTTACCTCAGAGTAAGGACTTTTGTTGTGGTATGGCTGGACACAGCTCCTGGGATGGAAGTTGTTGTTTTTTCCATGCTTTTTTTCTCAGCAGGATCAGATACCAGCAAGTGTCCCAGTGCACAAATGCCCAGGAGTCCCCACAGAGCAGGGGTCATTTCTTGGCACAGATGTGTTTCTGCTGGCAATTCTACTGGGAACATGTTCCACCCTGGGGTGAATTGGCTCCCACTGTCTCTTCAAACATTCACCACAAGAAAAGGCCACAGCTCTGAAGAAAATGAATGTGGTATTAATATTCCTTAAGGAGGGAATTAGAACAATTGTTTTCCTTGGGAATTGTTTACAAAGCATAGCCAAGTGGGGGTTGGTCTCTACTCCCAGATAACAAGGGTGAGAGGAGAGAGCCTCAAGTTGTGCTATGAGAGTTTTAGGTTGGATATTAGGAAAAATTTCTTCCCTGAAAGGGTAGTCTGGCATTGGAAGAGGCTCCCAGGGCAGTGGTGGAGTCACCATCGCTGGAGATGCTCAAAAGCTGTGTGGATGTGGCACTTGGGGACAGAGCAGAGTGGTGTTGGGATAGTGGTTGGACTGGATGATTTTCAGGATCTTCTCCAACCCTAACAGTTCTACGATTCTGAGATTGTGGGGGCATGAATCCTGGACCTCAGGAGCACACTGTGACACAAATAAATTGCAGTGACATCAGCAGAGTCAGCTGGTCAGAACACAGTGCTGAAGTCACCAAGGTCTTGGGTTCCATCCCCATATAGGCCATATATAAAAAGTTTGACTTGATGATCCTTGTGGGTCCCTTCCAACTCCAAATAACCTGTGAAACCTGTGAAAAATTTGCTGTGAGACTTCTGACCTCTCTGTCCAGGTTCTGGGAGGGCACCTCTGGTGAGTAAAGTTTAAATGGATGATATGGACACACCCTGGACTCCCTTCCACTGCAAATGTGCTTTATCCACAAACATCCAATATAGAATTAAACCTTCCGAAATGCAACATTTTCTTGATGCTCCTTCCTATTTTTTTCTTTTTCCTCAGAAGCCAGCAAGGCTGACTACATTTTCAGGTGAGCTCAGGGCAACATCTCTCAGTGTCCAGAGTGTTTGGACAATTCTCTCAGGCACAGATTGTTGGAGTGTCCTTTGCAGGGCCATGAGTTTGACTTAGTGATCCTTGTGGGTCCCTTCCAACTAAGGGTATCCTGTGGTTCTGTGATTCTCTGCATCTCTCACCACATCCAGGCTGAACAGAATGGATTCTGCCAAATGAACGTGGAAAATTCCCGCAAGGTCCCAGTTGTTTCTGTACCTGCAGCCTCCAGGTGTGTTCTGAGGGCAGCACCCAAGAGCAGCAGGGGAAGAACCAGGCTGCCTTGGTGCCATGAGGCAGCAGAAGAGGATTGCTTACCTCAAAGCTGTGTGAAATCAGATTTCCTGAGCTGAGTTTCACACCCAGCAAAGTGCAGAGCAGATGTCAAGGCCTGTGTCTCTCAAGGCAGATCTATAAATTATGACCTCTTGGCTCACTAGAACTGCCTGGTAATTCTGCTGCCCCCTTAACCTGTGCCAAGGGAAATGGATGTTAGGGATGCAAAACATGCAAAACACTTTCTCTTCCTGCAATTGCTGAGTAATAAATATTTCATCGGCTGGAGGGAGAGAAAAAGATAGGAAGAAATCTGTGAAATTTCCCTGTTGCAGATGGTTAAGGCTCAGGCTTCTCGTGTTCTTCATCAGATTTCTGGATGCTCACTCTGAACACGTTCTCTTTGAGCTCAAATACAGAGGCCAGAGGGGGATGAGTTTGTTTGTAGGTATTTTTTGTCTGACAGACGCAGAATGTCTTACATGCTACCTCTGGGCAAGCTTCCCAGATAACATCAATTAGCCAGTCTGGGTGCCACAAAAGAAAATTAAACCTTTTAATTCACTCCGTGTTGGCAAAAAAAACCCCAACCAAACAAAAAAAACAAACTAAAAAAACCAACCAACCCCCCGCCCCCCCATGTACATCTCTGTGTAATTACTCTGATTTAGTGTCTGTAGGTTCACCTACAAGCAGAGAAATGATCAGTTCCCAAAAAGGTAGATTTTTCTTATGCTGAAGATGGCCTTCTACTGAAGAAATTTTATTATGGGCTAATCCTTTCCAGCAGCTTGAGGTGGAAAGAGATTCCCGCTGGTAAGAAATTATGGAAGTTCACGAGCATTAAAGGCTGGATGGAGGATGTGGGTCCCCTATAAATAGTGCAGGACGTAGGACTGAACTTGCCATTTCCTGCAGTGGAAAGAACTTTTCTTTCTCAATGCACCATTGAGAACAGTTCAGCCCACTAATTTAATTAGAAGGGAATTTACAGGCAATTTTAGGTCTAAGATGAAATCCTGGCCCCGCTAAAGTCAATGGGAATTTTGCCACTAATTGCACAAGGATTTTACTCCATGGCTTTGTGCAGAGACGCAAGGAAAGGAAAAAGTGGGAGAGAAAAATAGCGAAACCTTTGTTGGCCTTTATGAGAATTTAGCTTGGTAACTGAGCCTGAGTGAGCAGGTGTGAGGACAGCTCTTAACAGGGAGAAATTTCTCCACTGAAAAGCTGATCAGGTGTTGGGACAGGCTGCTCAGGAGGGTGGTGGAGTCATTATCCCTGGAAGTGTTCAAAAATATGGAAGTGGCACTTGGGGACAGGTTTTAGGGATGAACACAGCCATGCTGGGTTAAGGGTTGGATTTGATGATCTTAGAGGTCTTTTCCAACCCTAATGATTCCATGCTGTGGATTTTACCCACACTTCTGAGGGCCAGACTGGCAGAAACGTGACTGATATTAATTAGCGAGACAGCTGATCGAGTGTGCCTTGAAAAATCAAAAAGGTTTTAATAAAGAAGGAAAATAATACAAAAACAAAAACTAAAACCAAAAACCAAGGCTGAGCACAGACCAGAGACAAGCCAAGTTTCTTTGTTCTCTCTCTTTAATACTTAATAACTTAGGTGGGCTTTTTGGCTCTTGGCCCAATGAGATGAACAACAGACTTTGAGTTGCATTCCCAGAGTCGAATCCAAACTCCTGTGCTGGCTCCGAGCCAATTACAATGAAAAACCCACAGAACTTTCCAGCTAACTCCCTAAAATGTCAAAAACTAAACTGAGACTCTTTCCCTATTTGGAAGCACCTGCTGGGGGTGTAGGGATTGCATCACCCCACCATTCCCTGTGATTCTAAAGTGTCCCCAAGCCCTCTGCCTGCCCCTCCCTATCCCTTCCCAGAGACAGGAATGTCAGAAACTGGCACAGCCTTTGTTAATATTTAAGTTCAGAGAAAAAGCCCCCAAACCCTGGTTGTAGCTCTAGTGATCAAAGCCTCAGTGTGTGGTAATTTCAGAGGGGCACAGAAGGTCCCACCCTGCCATTGCTGTCTCTAAGGAGACAAGAAACGAGACTGTCTTTGCAAACTCTGCTCCTGCCACGCAGCAGAAATAAAGATTTTAATTTTACTTCCCTGCAGGAAAGCTCTGATTTAAATAAATTATAGGTGTGCACTAAAAGAAAGAACACCCACTCCCCTTCTGCACTTACAGAAAATTTGCTTAAATAACAAATCTGCATAAAACTGGGAGATGCTGTCGTGCCTGATAGATGATCATGGGACAGCCCAACTGCATTACCAGGAAGGCAGTAAACATTCTTGCCCCCCTTTTTAAAATAAATTACGCCCTGTTAATACATGTTTTGCTTCCATAATAATGCCAAAAATGAAATTACTGGTCCTGCATCAAAACACATCAAAGCTAAATGTGCTCGTTTTCTCTCGCAGCTGCTGGATGCTCCCAGCTCTTCAAAGACCATTTCCTGGGACTTCTTGAGAGCCTCTTCACAGTGAGTCACCAACAATAATCTTGCTTCCCTGGAGATGTCTGCTGGAAAGCAGAATTTCAGGGAAGCTGCTGAGCTGAGGGGAGTTTTCACAGCTTCCTCACAGACCTACTGCTGTTATTGCCCCCAAGCTCTGAAGTAAAGATGCACCACAAAGGCCATGAGAGGATGGGGCCAGAAAAGACTCTCTGTGGCCTCTGTGACCTCAAGATCAGCAGAAAATAAAGTAACTGAGGAGTCATGACTTTTAAGGATTTCTTAACCAGTCAAATTCCCTGAGTTTTTCCTGTGTGCAACCCAACAACTCCAGGGTGAAAACAACAACAACCCAACAACTACAGTGGGAAAACCCAAAGGAAGCTGTTTATGTATCTGTTGTATCTGGTGACCAAAGAGTCCTCTGAGGCTATAAAGACCAAAAATCTGTTTCACAACTGTTTTAAGGCAATGAACAGCTTTTGATTGAATTGAATTGAACAATGAATTTCTGTTTTGAACAGCAATTCTGCAGGCCCAAAAGCTGAGCCTCTAGGATGTTTGAATACTGATGCTGATTACCAAGGTCAAAGAGTGGCCAGAAAAACTGTGCAGCCACAGACAACAGGTCACTTCTTTAGGCTTTGTTCCTTCCCTTCAGTGGAGCAGCTCAAAATTACAAACCAGATGTAAAACACAGGATAATAAAAATATATGTGAAAAGGAACTAAGAACTTCTGTGGAGGAGGCACAGGGTTGGAAAATTGGAGTTGGAAGCTCTAGGGTCACCCTGGTCCTTTCTTTTTCCAGGAGGAGGACCTGAAAACAAAAGGTGACTTCCATCAACTGAAGTCATCTCAGGAAAGCTGGGAAGGGTTTGAAGACTTTGTAAGAAAACTGCAGCACTGCGAGGCCATGATGTCACTGGGGTTTGTTATCTGCAGTATTGGATCACAAATCTAATCACAAATCAAAGATGTCAAAGACCTACAGAAGAGCAGTCCTAGGCAACAAAAAAATAATCAATCCTTGGACAAAAAAGCAATCTGGATCATATTTCTGTGATACAATAAGAGCCTTGGATGCTAAGCAGAAGGAATAAATGAAATAAATCAATAAAAAATGAGAGCTCTGGTCATTCTCTTCTGGCCCACTTCGAATTTGCATTACAAGCAGAGGGAGCGGGGGTGAGAGAGAAGAAAGGATAATTACACAGCCCCTTCCTAGTTCTCTGAGCTGCTCCACTCAAGTGACAAAACAGGACCACTTGTGGAATTCAACCAGAAGCCATTTGGGTCACAGAGCTGTGTTGTCTTGTGGCACCTCCTGATTACTGTGGTCCAAGTGGTACATTCATTGTGATGGTCACCAGCAGGGGACTTCTTTCAGACATTTGCCATTGAACATTGCTCTAGCGTTTCCCAATTAATAGGAAATAGGATTACGAGATGGTTCTTTGCCCATGAAACATTGACTTCTTCCCAAATGCACTGCAAGAGAAGGTGACAAACTGAGCATGATGCCAGCCCAGAGCAGAGGGAAGGAGAAAAGAGGTCACTGCAAGATGGGAGAGGCAATTTCAGGTGGAAGAGCCTGTTATTTGGGGTTTTTAGCTGCACCTATGGGTTAATACCTGAAAAACACCATGATTGCATGTGTTGGCATTTTTGCATCTAATGGGGTGATTTACTGGTCTAATTAATGAAGATGTAATCAATAAGATGAGCTAGGAAATTAAGACTCATAGGCTAAGGGTCATATTTCAGATTCAATGGGTGATGCAGCCAGGTATGGGCCTGATATTTCTGGGTCTGAGAGATTTTAGCCTGCTGGCAGCTGCTAACATTTCCCAAGGGAAAATTTCTCAGGAAAGTTTCTTCCCAAAACAATCTTGGCAAACAACTCTCCTTTCTCAAAACAGTCTTGCTCCAGGTGGTGTTTTGCTGTTTCTCTGGTTTAACCCATGGGATCAGAGAGGGGTCGTTCCTATTCACCAACCATGGTAAGTCTGTATGAGAACACCTTATAAAAGGTAGTAAGAATTAGAGAATAAAGCCTTTTTTCTACGCTCTTTGCCTTCTGAAATATTTAGAGTCTTTCTTTCGTGTCCTACAGCAACAGGCAGGGGCTCAGATTTGCCACATGCAGGAGGTGAGGCAGTTTGGAGCTGCAGATACTGGCAGTGGAAAAAGTCTGGATCTTTCTCCATAGGGTGATTCTGGATCATGAAAAATAAGGTTAATGGGAAGATAACATAAGGTCAAGGGCTGTGGGTAGGGGAAAAAAACCCCTTCTGTTATTTCTGATTCAGTATATCCCAGCATTAAAAAAAACCCCAACAAAACCCAAAAATTAATTTCCCAGGAAAGCAGTGGCTGGATTGTAACATCCCCTCAGAGCTATGTTCAGGTGTTCCACTCCATGAAGAGCACACAGGAGTGGTGGCAGCTCATTTCCTTCCCCCTGAAGTCTCCTGCCTGCATTTTATTGCTGTCCTTCCACCTGAAGCATTTGCAAATGCATAAGTGGCTCAGGAAGGTCCAGCCCCAGAACAGGTGAACCCATTTCACCCCATCATCAGGAAGCAATAAGGATGGTTCTCTCCGTGCACAGGAACAGATTTCTTTCACCAGAAAGGCGTCACCCCCTCTAGAGAGAGATGCCTTCATTAGCTGGCTCTGCTCAGCTTGACACATTTCTAACAGCCCAGACAAAGCCAGAAGAACAAGGAGCTTCCAGCTACAGGGTCTCAGCTGGTGTTTGACATTCAAAGCATGTAAGTAATAATCAAGCTGTGCTAATTTCCAGCAGCCAAAGAGTTGACCTTAACAAGGCATTTTTTAGGACTATTTCCTATTTCTCATATGGACAGGACTCTTTGCCTGATGGCCAGGAACTGCAATTAGGTCTTTTTTTGCTCAGAAGTGGTGAGAATTTGGACTGGTGATGAAATCTTGGTTACTGACTGTGCAAAGCCTCTGCAGAGCTTCCAAGACTGTTTGCAAAAATCCCACCAGGCATCAATAAAAGTTCAGGGCAACATCTCCCACACAACTTCAGGAGTAGTTCACAGCCTTCCTACAGTGCTGCAGCTCTCTCAACAGGACTGGGGAGAGTTTTATCACAGTTGGAAGGACTGATGACCTTGGAGGTCTTTGCCAACATTAATGAGCCTGTGATTCTATGATTCTACCTTACAATTCTAGATATTTAACCCTGAACTAGTAGCAGGAGTTAAATTAGCAATTTAAGCACAAAGCAGAGCCCTCCTTCCTCCAGTGTAGCTCTTACCCTGGCTCACCTCATGGCACCAATACCAAACCTGGGGAATAAAGAACTGAGCAATTTAAAACCCACTGGGTATTAGAGGCTGGTTTCCCACAGCAGAGCCATGTCTGGGGAAATCTAATTTTTTCCAGTGGAGCAATGGGTCTGAAGAAAGGGCAAGATTACTTTAGATTTTGGGAAGAAATTCTTCCCTGTCAGGGTGGTCAGACCCTGGCACAGGGTGCCCAGAGAAGCTGTGGCTGCCCCAGCATTCCTAGAAGTGTCCAAGGCCAGGTTGGATGGGGTTTGGAACAACTTGGGATAGTGGAAGGTGTCCCTGCCCATAGCAGGGGGTGGAACTGAATGATTTTTAAAGTCTTTTCCAACCCAAACCATTCTGTGATTCTATAATTCTAAATAAATCACTTTGGAAATTAAGTCATGAATTCTGCAAGTGAAAAGGGACAACCCTGGTACCCCAGTATCCAACACCTGACAATATCCATTAGAGCTGAGCTGGGCTGTGGGGCCAGCCTGGGAGAACTGCAGCAAGTAACAAAATTGATCCTTTTTCTGCCTTTCAGCTCTGATAAATCACCTCAACATTGACTCTTGCTTAACCAGACATGATTAAGAAGGTGTGAATGTCACCTTTGAGGAATAAGGGGATCGCTGAGAGTGTTTAAATTTAAAGAGTCAGCCCAGAAATGAGTCTGAGTGCACATTTAGATGTGCTAATCACACCATCCTCAGTGCCTGGCTGTGACGTTTCTTTCTGAATTAGTTTTGTGTTTCAGATGAACAACAGGATCCTTTACTCAATTACAGCAGCACTCCTGATGAGTTTGTTGACATATTTGCTAATTTTCCCATGGCAGTGTGTTTTGGAGGGTGCACATACATTATTAATGAACTGAAATTGGCTGGTGTTCCCTCGGTTGTCTTTTACCCAGGTGTTGATCCCACTCAGAATCAGACTCGACTCCTGAATGGAATTTCCCCTTTTTGCCACTGACTTTGTTCTATTAAATGATGCTGGCATGTTAAAAACCACATAAATAAATAAATAGATAAATAAAGCCCCCAACCTCCTCTCTAATTTTGACTCTCCAGACTAGAATTGCCATGGGAAAGAACTTTCTACGAGTTTTGATCATGCTCTACGTACAAGTTAGGTTGATTTCAAGCAGAAATAGTTGATAAAGTGCATTGGATTGTAGGAGGCAAGAGTTTCACTCCTCCCTCTGCCACTGCCCCCCTGGAAAACCCTGGTCAAGTCACTTAAAAGATATTTATCTACCCTAAGTTTAGACTTTGGCCTCAATGAGTTTCCCAGGCAATGGAAAGAGGCAGCTTTCTCCAAGGAGAGGTTCAGTTGATGCTAAAATGGGAGGGAGAAGGATTAATCACCCAGTGGAAGAGTCTCTGCCTCTAATTAACACTCACAACAAATAAAAGAAACAAGGCAAATGAGCTGGGTGAGGTGGAACAGGTGGCTGAGCTGCCACCTCGCTCTTCACTTCCAGAGAATTACAGATGAGTCACACAGTTGTGAGTGAAAACCAGATTCGGTCAAGTTTTAACCATGGAATATCCTCATTCTGGGCTTTGGTTTGATCTGACTGATAATTTAAGACAGACCCAAAAACAAACCTGGAAAAAACTCTCCAGTGTAAACTCCCTCCCAAACATCTTTGTTCCCAGCCAGATCCAGTTACAGGCTCTGAAAATAAATCTCACTGTTAGGGGATGCAGAAAGGAAAATTTGGCCGCAAGAGCAAATAAAGAGAAAAGATGAGATGGGAGGGAAAAGACCTTTTCAGAAAGGATTTAACAGGAAGATGTGGGAATGTGCAGCCCTATTCAGCTCCCAGTTTAGCACCTATTGTAACCTCAGGTGCTGTGGGTATTGCAGTGTGGATTTTGGGTTTTCTAAAATTCTGTATGATTTTTATTATTGAGTTTCTGTAAAAATTCATCCACCCCCCTTTCCTTAATCCCTGTTGTTATCCCCCTCTATAGGCCTTGCCCTCTCCATTGTATCCCCTCAATGGCCTCTCCCAGTGTATTGTACCCCCTATTGTATCTTATCTGTGGACACTCCCTGGTACTTGATGGCCCTGGCAGAGCCTGATGGTTCAGCCAAGGCTTCAGGTATCCCCCCACCCCTCTTGTCCCAAAATGACCATGTCAATGCCCCTTGTACCTAAATCACTCCCCCTCATTTCCATCACTAACACCCCTGTTCATAAAGGCAAGTAAGAGCCCAAATTGGGACTCACACTCACGAATAAACACCTTCCTAAGTACCACCAGTGTGAGTCTGCTCCTTCTTCCAAGCAACGTCACGTCTCTGTCTGAAATCGGGACCCAAAGGAATAACTCCTTTATATGGTATCTGAAGAGCAGAGCTGGCCGAGAAACAAGCTTGGAAGGACCATAGTGGGTGGATCCTGCCCAGCCTCAGGAGCCTCTGCTGCTTCTCCTTAATCCTGTCACCTCCCGGGGAGCCACCCACAGGTCCCCGTGTGGGGCAGTGCCACCAGATGCCTCCACTCAGGGAAATGAGTCCAGCCCTGGAGAGCCCTGGAGCTTGTGGAATTCAGCTCCTTGTGTTAAATGGGGATTATTTAAGGACTGCCTGAGCATTCTGGGATGCCCAGATTTCAACCAACTTTCAGCAAGTTGCAGGAGTCTGTGGGAACATGGGAAGTATTTTAAGCATGAGGAGGAATTCTCGATGCCAAAGGCAGAGGGAAGCATCTGGGCCCCAGAGCAGATTGTGAATTTTCACTCCGAGCTGAATCGAGGCTGAGAGTTGTGCAAATCTCGCAACATTTTGGTCCAAAGTGGTAGAAACAGGCATCGTAAAACTGTCTCTAACTGGCACGCTGATAAATTGTTAAATCTTTCCCTGAGCTCAAACACATGCAAGTGCAGTCCAGGTGGAATAGACCAAATTAGGTCAGAGCCTCTCGAATTCTCTGCATCTCTCTGGCACATTTAAGACACCAATCAGACTAAGCCCAGATAAGCCTATCAGCATTAACAGAACTTGGCTAGACTCCAGCATTCATCGTACTCTCCACAGAGTGACTAATAAAATCAGATTATTCCATTATGGCATTCAAATACATTCATATTCACCAGGTAAATAGAGATTTTTTTATGTAGGGCTTGTTGCAACATTCTGATTTTCATTCACGTTATCATTAAAGAGTATGAATGAGGTCGCTGAAAATTAGAGTTTTTCATCCTAAGGAAAACACTTTAAAATTCCATTTCAGGCTGCACTGGTGCCAGCTATTTCCCTCTGACAAAACTCAATGTTATTGTTTGGATTTTGCTATTAGCGAGCAGGAAATGTCAGTGTCAGGGAAAAGCTGTTAATTTAGTTTTGGAGGGCTTCATCCAAGAGCTACATTTCTGCTTGGTACCAGATTCCACTGAATCAACATGTTTAACTTAAACTGATATTGTCTCAGGTTTAAAACACACAAAATTGTGAGTAACAAGGCACCTTCAGCAGAGTGAGCATCACCTCTCGACATCAGCCCATTAACTGTGGGCTTGCAAACAGGCTGGGTGCATTTCAATTGGGGATTTAAACTGCAGCAGGAATTCTCTTTGCTGTCACTTTGCCTTGAATCCACATTTGGAGACGGCAGCAAACATTTCCACCTGAGACAGGTGAAATTCAGTTCTTATTTTTCTGGAACCAAAGCCAAATGTGCACACCACGATGATACAAGTTAACACGTGGCCAGAGTCCTATAAACCAGGTGTAAATGTATCAATCTCTGAGGGTCCAGCCCTTGCAAATTGGTTTAAAATAATATTGGTGAGACTGCTCTTAAGAGGTGTTTTGTAAAGTAAGAGGTTTAATAACAACTGTTACAGAAAACGAAAGAAAAGCTGCACACAGGTGTCTGAGAAACCTCCAACACCCTGCTAGGAACACTCCAAAAAGCCTCTTAGTTCCTTCGTGCTCCTTCCTAAATACTGAATGTTTTAGGAGGGATAACCTGCCCTGCTGCCAATGAAATTAATAACAGGCTTTAAGTTACACTCATCAGAGCCCAATCCGTGCCCTTGTGCTGACACTGAGCCAATTACAATGAGAAAAACACAGAACTTTTAAGTTAAACTTCCTAAAATGTCTAAAGGTAAAGTGAAACTCCCCATTTGGAAGCACCTGCTGGGGGTGTGGGGTGCATTACCCCACCGTGGCACTGGGTAGGGCAACCCACCTGCAGTGTGGGTTCATGGTACCTCCTTTAGGAAAAACCAGGGGGTCTCCCTTATAAAAACCTCATTACAGGGAGGGTTGAACATCTCTGGAAGGGCCATGGAAGATGACAGGGTGCAGAGATTTCCTGTGCCAGTGCCAGAATCCCTTGGAGAAACAACCAGTGCCACACAAAATAGACAAAATAGCTCTTAACAGAGTGATGGTCTTTGTTGGAGTATGAATCGCCCTGGGCCAAACCCATACAGACCCAGGAGTGCCCAGAAATGTGAGGATGAATTAGAACCTTCAGAAAAACTAACATACATAATTCCACACAGACATGAAGCAGAAATGCAAGTTTAGTTTTAAATAAATAGATGATTTTTAAGTGCCTTAGCAAATAAGAGGCTGAGTTAGTTAATAAGAAAAGGACCTAAGATCTGGTTTGACGTGTAGTGGCATTGCCTTTTGCAAAGTTAGTTAAACTCTAGTCATAACAAAAATCATGCAGCCTTGCTGAAAATTCCTAGATAGAAGAGATAGAGCCGTATGTGTAGAATTTGTGTGAGAATTTACAAAAATTGTTGCACATCAATCTTAGCTTAGGTTAGGTCCAACACTGTTGTAAGAAATTCCTGTTTAAGCCTGATTGGCTAAAATTAGAATAAAATGTACTACTTTGAGAACACACACATACAGGACTCATGAAAACACTGATGCTGCTGTTGTTGATACTGATAAGACACTCACAGGACACAAACTACTGAGGCCCCTACTGCTGCTGTGTGCTGCTGCTTCTGAGACTTAGAAACAATGTTAGAAGGTTTCTGAATGCTGCTGTGGACTCTGATAACTTTGCCTTTGTGGTTCTGATTTAACAATGCAATAAAGGACTTCTTTTACAACTACCCATCGCCATAGTCTTCAATGAAGATGCCCCAAAAACTTTACAGGTCATTGTCACAAACTGGGTTCCAGGAGCTGCCTGCCCATCACCCCCTTCCTCTTGTCCAGCTGGATGAAAGTTTTTGGATCCATGGACACAGCAAGATGTGGGGATTGCCTTGACCTCCTCTGCTTTGGTTTGGGACAGCCCTGAAGCCCCTGGGAGCTCTGCCAGCACAGGAGTGGCCGTGACAAGGCCTCTGTAACAAACACAACAGGATCCCAAAAGGATTTAGAATTTAGTGGTTTGTATCAGCATCCATGGCCAGTTCATAAATCCAAGAGAAACAGATTTTGATTTCTTTCCCTTCTTTCCCACTCTAAACACATTTGTGTTCCTAAACCAGGTGATATTCTGGGCAGGAAGAAGGGGAGTCAGCTTCCCTCATATTTTCAAATATATCCCAACTCCAATATTAACAACAGCAATTTCAGTTTTTAGACCTCCTTCCAGTTCTATCCAAGCTCCATCAGTATGTATTTGTCAAATCATTTCCCCACTGCAAGCACTTTGAGGTGGAACTTACCCACATTTGTAACATATTTGGAGTTTTTACCAGAATCACCACAAGCCATTTTGTTCCAGCTCTTTGATCTTGTGCAGGGTTTCACATCTATAAAATCTGATTGCAATAAATTGACTGGAAGATGCATGTGCAAAGCACAGAACTTCAGAGAGGTCATAAAGTGAGAAAGGACCCATATGGCATCTTTTTATGCCTCTACAGAGCACAGATTTCAGGGGTAATGGGTGCTGGATTAAATTATCTCTTGGTCAAATCAGTGGAATAATAATAAGAAAAACCAGCAAACAGGATCAAGTCACCATTTGTCCCTTTGGGTGTTAATTCCAGAAAGCCACAGTGGGATGATCAGAGTGTTTGGATCCTTTAATCCCTCAAGACAACACCTTTAATTTAAAGAGTGCAAAAGCCTTCCTTTTCTGGCATCCAACACACAATTCTATTGTACTTACCCAGATGGGAAATTCACTTGCCATCAGCTCTCTCAAATAGCCTGTCTTTGTCCTCCCAAGTGTGTCCTGCAGGAAAATAACATTTGTACTCACGGATTTATCAGCATGAGCCACAGCTGAATTTCTTTTGAGTTCTCTTTTCTTCTCAGGTCACACCAGCACTGTAAGTCTCTTGTGAAAATGAAGAGTGCTGTTAAAAATGAGTATTTCTTGGTTACCATTGCTCCAGCTCGAGTTATGTTTTCTTATTCCTTCCTGGCCCAAAGGTGTGTTACCCTGAGGCTCCTTAATATCTGTCACGTAATTACTGCTGCTGGAATAACAGGAAACCAACTCAACAACGCAAAAGGAAGAGAATCTGGGAGAGAAACAGCTTTTAGAGCACAAACAAAACACTGCCCAGCCCCATCACAGCTGCATCTAGGGACAAACTTGTGCTGGTGTTAGTTCTAGCCAGGTCTGGACAGAAGAAATTAGACACAATGGTATCTCATTTGGATTTGGTTATTTATTTCTTATCTAAGGTACAGTCTCATGAGATGTGAGCTCTGTCTTACAAGCATGAAAATGGCTACTTCTAACTCCTTTCAAGGACCTTTAAACAATAAGCAACACCAATTAAAACCCAACACCTTTTTTTTTTATTCATAACCCAATTAAAGATCACTCAGTGTCAGCATTGAGGGCCTTCACTAATCAATTAGTAAAGATCACCCAAACCTGAGAGGAAGGAGGAAGAAGTGAACAAGAAGGACTCAGGCAATGCCCAAATCCCTCCATATTGTCCCTTATACAAATATTACTATATTCTATATCCTAAAACCCCAAACCTTAAGTATTTGACCCTGTGACATCACACACTTCTGTACCACTACACACACACACTCCCAGTGCTGTCACTCAGATTTGGAAGCTGTTCCCAGGTGAAAGGCAGTTCCCTCCTGAGGCTCACCACCTGTCAGAGCACAAACCCTGGATGTTTTCATCCAGGGTTCCAACACAAACCCAGAATTGGGGCAGGTGAGCATTAAACAGCACTGGGAGGGGTGTTACAGGGCACTGCTCAGCTCCCTTCCACAACCAGTGCTTTCCCAGAGTTCTGGCACACAGCAGCCAGGAAAAGGCAGAGCATCAATCTCTGTGTGCAGTGAGAGCTCAGGGAATTTAGTACTGAGAGGAGCAAAAATCAATCCAAGGATCGAAGGCAGTTCAGCTCCCTGTTGTTCAGATCTCTTAAGTTTTCACTTGGATGAGCACAGAGCTGCCTTATCCTCATCCTCCTTTATCCCCATAATGGGGATGCCATGCAAATGGACACTTGTGTGAGAGCTGGGCCAGAGGCACCCAGTGAGTTCAGACTCGAATTCAGCAGGTGTTGACCTGCTAAAAGGGATGTGTCGAACTGCTAAAAGGCATCCCTGACCATCAAGTGGTCCTTATGCAGCCCTCTGCAATCCCTTGAGGAGGTTTACTTCAGGATTAAAAGGCTTGTAGATTGGAGAGAGGTGTTCGATCCATTTCCTCTCTAGCTCCACTTCACTCCTGGAGATCTTTCAGTGCTGATCAGGTTGCCCTAACTCATGTTTGAGCTCGGGTTGTGCTGGCTGTAATGGAATTGATCTCACTGCAACCTGCAGCCCTGTTCAGCTCACCCTGAAGCAGATCTTTGAATCTGATCAGCTGAACTGCCAAACTGTGGCAGGGGGGTTGGAACTGGGTGATCTTTAAGGTTCTTCCTGACCCAAAACATTCCACGGTGCTCTGATTCTCTGACATCCTTCCCTGAGTTATGGGCTGTGGGGCTTGTGCTGAACCCAGAGATATTGTGGGATGGGAAGGGGCTCTGCTGCAGCCTTGAGGCTGCTGAGATCCCAGTGCAGCACTCCTGGAAGGGGCAGGGACAGAACAAAGCCCCCAGGGGCTGCTGCCTTTGCTGGTGTGAAATCAAGCACAGCTCTTTTCTGCCTGCAATCCCCAACACTGCCTGGAGACGAGGAGAGAGGACTGTGAGAGAGAGGACAAGGCTGCTGCCTTTGTCTCTGAGGGCTGAACTCCCACTCGGAGGGAGAACAGACAGGGCCTGGCAATGAACTGTTTAAAAACACAGCACAAAACCAATTAAAGGGAAGAGTCCCAGCTGATGAGTCCTTGAAGTACCTCAGCACTGAGAGTGCTCTGGCAGCTTCAAGTGCCCTGAATTGCAGCAGCCACTGGCAATGGCTGGTGAAGCAGCAGGGAACAGCCACAGATGAGATGCTGAATGTGGCTGATATTGCCCCATCAGTGACCCCCTGTAGCATCTTGATGCCTTTGCTTTAGCAAACCAGGATGGTCAAGGTTTGATGGGGCCCTGATGAAGCCCAGGTTTCACTGGAGATGCCCTGAGTCTCTTCCTGGGCTTTTTGACCGAATGAAATATGAGGTTTTACCACAGCTGTGGATTTGTTGGTGCTCAGTGCAACCAGAAATGTTGGATCTGTGTACACCAGGTGAGAATTAAGCCCAATCCTTCCTGAAAATGTCATAATTCCCACATTAGACACAGACCCACATGCTGGCCTGCCACAAACACTCCAGCTGACAACAACCCAGTGGATTTAACACGCCAGACTCAGAATTAACTCCCAAACCTCACAGAGATTTTTGTGTGAGACCCCGTGAGGCTTCACTTCATCTCTGTGTACCCTCTATCTCGACAGAGGAAATGCCACATCTGGTGCCTTGAACCATCTGGAAACAGTTGTCAGCTCTCTGTTCTGCCCAGAATATCATTTCCTTGAACTGTTAAACACATGTTACTGTAGTGGATTCATAAATAATATTATGAAATAGTTCAAACTTCACTTAAAACTTTGGATTCCAAAGTTAAAAGCAGGAAGTCTGGACTGTGTAAGTTATTGTTACACTCACCTGTTTTGGTGTTGCCACTTTCTTCGATTTTTACCACAAAAAATAAAATTAATAGGATTTCCTTTAGAGATAGTTTTCCAAACTGTAATGTTCATAAAGACTCATGACCTTTCTGTTGAGCCCCAGTTCTTGGCAAACCTGTTGAACAGCCCAGGTGTGCTTCAAATTGGAAGCAGCTTTCTCAATAAAGGTCATGAATACCTTGGTAATATCCTTATAACCATCCCAGCTTTAGAAAGATTTCTGGGGAAAATTAAGTGCCTAAAGGCTAAACTGTATCCTGTCTCAGAGCTCCCACGTTAAGGTCATATTTAGAGGGTATAAATTAGCTGTGTCTGTTAGTAGCTCTCTGACCTTAAGCCTTCAGTGTAAAATCCTGTAGTTTTTGGCTTAAAGCGAATTAGAAAAACACAAAGCAGGTAGTTAAGTGGATAAAATGACAGAGCAGCAGAGGCACACAGATGTTGTTATGTTCCTGCAAAGACTGTCCTTTGCACCCTCCAAGCTGTCTTTTCTTCTCATCCCCCAAAATATGCATTATATTTAACATTAAAATGAGAGCTTGCAGCGCCGGGTATCTTTGCCCATCTGTTTCTCCTCTGAAGTGCTCAGTATTTTAGGAAACTAATAAAAATAACAGAGTGGTAAGAGCCAAGTTTTTGCCGAAGGGACTGGTTGTTTTGGAGCTGTGCTGGGAGAACTGGCCCCTTCCCAACGAGGTGCACATAAAAGTCCACCCTGGGCTGGGTTATGACAATACCCCAGCCTTGCCTGGGAGCCTATAGAGGCAATAAAGCTGCTGGCTCAGCCTGCAGGGAGCTTGGGGCCAAAGCTGTGTGCAGTGTGCTCCTCCTGAACCCTGCTCTTTGAAGTCTTTGCAGATGATGATGATGTGCCTCTAAAACTGCCTTTGGGACTGATCCACTGAAATCACTCAGAGCTTTTTCCATTTCCTCTTTGTTTAAGCTGTAAACACACGGCCCAGTGTCTCCTTGGGGGATGGAGGGAAGGATTTGGCCTTTTCTGAGCTGTTACTGACCTCTTACCTCCACACTTGAAGGTGGCTGTGACAGGGGGTTCAGCTGCTGACTGAGGCTGTTTCTGCTCCAGGCTGAAACCTTGGATATTCCCAGTTGTGGTTCTTCTCTCTGGCTTCTCCCTGAACTTCTGATCCTGGCCTGCTGCTTCCCTCCCCTCTCCACTCACCTTCTCTCCACCCAAAGCTGTGGTATCACCTTGCTGACTCCTTCCCGACCCTGGCACACTTGCCCTCTAAGCACCAAGAGGAGGAGAGCATCCTCCTCTTGGTGGATGAAGAGGATGAGAGATGAGGAGGGGAGGGATGAGGAAGATGGAGGTGATGACAGGATGGCATGAACTGGCTCCCTGGATGCCTGTGAGGAGCAACAGGCACCATCAAGGGTGTCCTGCTCACTGTCCTCTTGCAATTCTCTCCAAACCCATGTTTAAGACCTTGATGCTCAAGCCTGTCTGGAATTTCCTCCCGAGGGGAGGAGGAGGGGCAGACACTGATCTCTTCTTCCTGGTGACAGTGACAGAACCCAAGGGAATGTCCTGAAGTTGAGTCAGGGGAGTTTTGAGTCGGATATCAGGAAAAGGTTCTTCCCTAGAAGGTGTTGGGCACTGAAGAGGCTCCCCAGGGAATGGGCACAGCCCCAAGGCTGCCAGAGGTCCAAAAGCATTTGGAGAACGCTCCCAGGGATGCACAGGGGAGAATTATTGGAGTGTTCTGGGCAGGGCCAGGAGCTGGACTCGACCTTCTGGCCCCCTTCCAGCTCAGGAGATTCCACAATTCTACACCATCTCCAGCCCAAAGGAGCACAGCCTTTATACTCCACGACCTGGAGCAGGTTATGTTTGGTAGGTGGAGTTGCTCCCAGTGGCCCTTCAGGGGAGCAGAGGTGCACTTGAATGGATGCTTCAAATACCTGATTAACCTGCAGGAATGTACGACTCAAACCTCAGCACGAAGAGCCTCATCCAAAGGTCACTGAAAAGTCTGACCTGAACCGCAGCTGGGGGAGTTTTGCCAAAAGCCAGAGTCGTGCAGCAAATAAAGATCACTTATGCTGATTCCTGCCATTCCCACCTTGCTGCTTCCATTAACACTCTTTCCTCCCCTCCTTTCCCCACTGCTTCCTCTCCTCTTTCAGCATAAAAAACGAGCCTGCCAGACAATGCATTCACAAGTTAACACAGTGCAACAGACTGCGACTACATTAAGAGCAGCTCACAGGCAGGTTTTACATCCAGGCTCCGGGGAGCGAGCAGTGAAATAGGAGGATGGAGCTTGGCACTGCTGTGAAGCTGAGCAGCCTCAGCTATAAAAAGAAGCCTTTTACACAGATATATAAAATGAAATAGCATCTGAAAGCCTCTCTGCTTTTGGAGAGAGGGTTAAGCAGCAACACACGAGCACCAAGCTGGTGGGAGAGCACCTGGGTTGGACATGTGCAGAAGAAAGATGTCCAAAGGTCAGGTCAGCCTCAAAGCAGCCCTGCAGAGGGTGCACTCAGGCTCAATGGGGGTTTATCTGGGCAAGAGCGGTCCCAGGTCTGGTTTGCTCCTCGTGGGCAGGTGCTTCACCCATGGCTTTCCCCTTCTGTGGGTTTGGAAGCTGTTTCAGGATGAAATGTGATCATATAACCATTTACTGCACTCCTCTAAGAGATTTAATGAGCTGTGGAAACTCTTTGTACAAGCCACAGCTCCAGCAGAGGTGACATTGCCCAAAAACACTCACATTGTCTCAGGATCCTGGGCCAGGACTTCAAGCAAAGCTTGAAGTGCAGAGGCTGTGGAAGTGTGAGCAGCAGACAGGGCTTGTCACCCATCACCCATCACCTGTCACTTCTGAGCATCTGTCAGTTCCCTGCTGCCCTGGGTCACAGCCCAGCAGCTCCTGGGAGCAGCATTTCTAACTCGGAGTGTCTGGAGTTTGTGTGGAGACTTCAGGAGTTCAGTCCCTCAGCTCCTCGGCTGCAATGAGATTTTTTTCTTCTCAAAAAACAGAGGCCTTGATGCCATGAGTTTTTCTCTGCCATCCCACAGTGGATCCTGATCCTTTTATGCTAAGTTTAAATAACCTCTTAAACACTTTGCTCTTTCTTTTGGAACCTGCAGTTCTGGGTTGCAATCAGGTCACCTCTCAATCATCTTTCTGACAAACTGAAGAGCCCAAGCTCATTAAATCACTTACCAAAAGTGCTTTCCCCAGCCCTCTAATAATCTCGTGTATTGATTCTCCTCCCTAATTAGTTTATCCATATGCTGACATCAATAGATCCCATGTGGGTCTGACCAGTGCTCCCACTTAGGGTTTTTTTTTACCCAACTGCTCCTCTCCCCAAACACCTAAAAGGTGGATCAGACACCTCCCTCCAAAACACACAAACAACTCTCAGTCTGTGCCTGTGAGGGCAGACTGAACTGTTCAGATTTATACCCACAAGATTGTCTTCAGAGTAATTGTTTTCAAAACACTCTGTGTTCTCCAAGAACTACCTGCATTCTTCGAGGCAGCAGATTGCATTTGTCTGCAATAAAAAGACCATTTGCACAAGCCTCACTGACAAGCAGTCAGAATTGCCCTCTCCAAATGTCTTGTCTTCATTATTATTTATAGGTGCTTCATCATTTTGACACCCACAAATTTTATCGGCTGTGATTGCATATTTACTTTGGGATCATTAATGACACTGTTGATAGTGCTGGGCTCAGAGCCAATCTTGTAAAATGCCAGTAAAGCATCTCAAAAAGTCATTTCATTAGCTACAGGAATGCTGTGGCCCTTGTTCTTAATCATTTCAAAGTGTTTCTATGGATAAGAATATCTATTCACATGATCTATTGCTCATTATTGCCCAAAATATTGCTCAATATTAATTAAAAGCATTTCAAAGATGCTTTGGAGTATTTATGCACAAATCTTTCCAATTTCCCTTGATCAAGTGTCCGACAGACCCATGTTCAATAAAGCTATGCTGGCACACGGGGTAATTGCATTGTGCCTTCACTAATCAAATCCTGTATCAGCTTTTCCCTAATTCTGCCCAGGGCTGGAAATCCAATAAACTGGCATGTAGTTAACTGGATTATTTGATACTTAAACTTCTAAAATTAGGTCCTTGCTGAGTTCTCAAAAAATGCTGCGACACATGCCACTGAATCCCCAAAATAATGTAACATTTCCAATTGTTTGGGCTTAATCCACTCTCAGAGATGCTCTGACACAGGAGCTCTGTCAGACTGAGCTGCAGAGATTGAATAAAAGATGCTCCCAACTCCTCAGCCACTTAAACACCTTAACACAAACCTAACTTTGTTTATCTACCTATATAATTCTATAATCTGCTCATCACCATAGCAACCCAAAACACTATACCCTCAGCATACCACAAATAACTGCATTTGGAAGGAATCTTTCCTCCAGAAATGTCCCTGCTTAGCTTTGCATTAATCCCCGTGGCCACTCACTTCACACCAACGCTGCAAGCTCAAGGAAGCACAAATGTGTGAACTCACAGCCACAGAAGAGGTTTCAAGAAATATCTGACACTTACCACTTGAATTTATGGATGAGTTAGCCCGCTTCTCTCACTGTGAACAGTTTTGTCTCACAGCTTTAGGGAGCTCTGCTCGCAGCCCAGGATTTGCACACTCCCTCTCAAGAGAGCAGAAACACATCTTGGGAAATTAAAAGTGTTTTGTGACCTTCTTTCTTGGGTTGTGTTTTTGTTGAGTTTTTTCCTTTTTTTGTGTGTTTTTTTTTTCTATTTTTATTCTTTTTAAACAGAAAAAATTCAGCTCTGTAGATAAAGTCCACAGCTAGAGACAGTACAAAAAAAGAGTTATACTACTCTAATCAAATTCCACTCTCCTTAAACCCAGCGTTGGTGGTGTGCTGTATTGGGGTCCTGGACTTTACTATTTCATGGCCATTATGGCCAAGATTGTCACAGAGTGGTTTGGGTTGAAAGCACCCTGAAAGATCATCCAGTTCCAAACCCCTTCCATGGTTCCCTGTCCCAGGTTGCTCCAAGCTCCCATGTCCAACCTGTCCTTGGACATTTCCAGGGATCCAGAGGCAGTCACAGCTTCTCTGGGCACCCTGTGCCAGGGCCCCAGCATCCTCTGGGTAAAGAACTTCTTCTTCCTAAAATCCAACCTAAATCTCTTTTAGTTTCAAACTGTTCCCTCTCATCCTATCATTACCTGCCTCTGTAAAAAGCTGCTCTTCTGCTTTTTTTATGAGCCCTTTTTAGGTACTGGAAGGCCACTATAATCTCTCCCAGGAGCTTCTCCAGGATGAGCAACTCCAACTCTCCCAGCCTGTCCCCAGAGCAGAGGTGCTGCATCTCTCAGACCATCACAAGGACTGAGCATCTCCAGAAGCCACTATGCCCCAAAACCCAGATGAAAAGCAAGAGTGTATAGAAGTCAAGGCTTAAGAAAAAGGAAAGAGGGGGAAAACAAATCTTTGGAACATATTGTTTCTAAACTTCTTGATTCAAACTGCAGCTTTTAATATGGCCTTGGAGCCTTAAGTTTTTGGCTTTCATATATTTCAGACTCTGTGGTGGCCAGGGGTGGAGCTCTGAGCTCACAGTCAGTGTCACTCAGCTCTCTGCACACAGCAGGGACACAAAACAAATCCTTGTCCTGCTGCACACCAAGGACAACTGGCACAAGTGTTCAGGCCCAAAAGCACAAACAACGGTGGCTGAAGGGAGAAAACAAGAAGGATGGGACAGCATCACCTGCACCTGGGATTGGACAATTCAGCCCCAAGATGCAAATGGACCAAAACTTATCCAAGTGTGAGGCCTCATGACTGGTGAGCCATTTTGTGACCATTTTGGGTCCACCTTGGGTGTAGCCCTGGCCAGGCTCTTGTCCTGCCCAAGGTGTATCCTAAAGGCCTTTTAATAAATACCTACTTTATTCTCTAGCTCTGTCCAGTCTCTGTTCCAGGTCAGCCTTCAGAAGGCATCAGCCTCTGGCTAATTAGAGAGGAAAAGTGCGAAAACCAGCAGGAAACCTTTCAGTGACTCTAAAGGGAGGCAAACAGAACACACATCACTGGAGTCACAACCAGGATGAGAACCCAGAAAGGTTCGTTTAGACCCTACACTCCTTTTTATCAAATATTAGGAAATGCTTTTGATCCTACATAAAGAGGCAGAACTGAAATCCATCCTCTCATCTCTCCCCAGTCTAGACACAGCTGACACACCCACATCCACCAGGAGGAGAAGACAAATCCTCAGCTAAGCCAAAACACTGTACCAGGAGTTCTCACTCAAGGTATTCCATGGTAGAATTTCCATTCTTGACATCTGTAAAATCTAGATAAAGAGCCTTACACACTGTATGGCAAAGCTGTGAGGATTAGGCAAGCTCTGAGCCATACCCTGCAGAC
Organism: Sterrhoptilus dennistouni; assembly: GCA_013397095.1. Lineage (NCBI taxonomy): Eukaryota > Metazoa > Chordata > Aves > Passeriformes > Zosteropidae > Sterrhoptilus > Sterrhoptilus dennistouni. The sequence goes on along the minus strand of VWZU01007428.1, from coordinate 28,519 downwards.
ACCATGCCCTTACCCCAGAGCTCACTGTACATAGCCTTTGATCCTGCTTTCAGGACCTCTCCAGTAAGCAGTTATATAAATAAATGTCAGGCTGCATGACTGCATAATCATATAGAGCAGGAAGAAGGCACAAAAGCCCTCAGTAAAAGGAACAGACCCTTTAAATAATTTGTATTAGCTGGAGTGTAGTGAAATATTAAACTGAAAGAAATTGCTGCTAGAAGTTGTAATCTTGCCCTTGGTGTCAGTCCCTGTGGGTAAGGACATGCTGTACCCTGGTCTGAATTTTGATTTCTGGGCAAGCTGCTGGTTCTTCAACCCAGCCCAGGCCAGACACTTCCTCTCAAAAGTGGTAGGAAACAGCAGGTCTTGGAAAAGTGCAGATTTTTCAGCAGTTCAGAAATCCAGATTAACAGCTGGCTTTAAGCTTGGTTCCTGGAATCACAGAATGGTTTGGGGTGGGATGACCTTAATGATCATCTCATTCCAACTCCCCCAAACTGAACAATTGACCCCAACATTGGTTTGTGAGTTTTGAACCACTGTAAACATGGATTAGAGTTCTGAACACTAAAACTATGGCCAAAATGAGACACCCAACACCATCTGCCATCATTTGGTGAGGAAAGATACTCCAGGTCCTTATTCCTGAGCTTGGAAAGAGAGTTCCACACCTGCCATATTGTGACCCCATTTCTTCCAGCACGTCTTTCCCTCAACAACATCTATAATCCCTCATTGTTACAGCAGTTCTACACTACGAAGGGAAATAATGGGGAAATAAGAGAACTTTAGGCAATAAAGGATTAAAAAGAGGGCTGTTAAAGGATGTAGGCATATTGCAAGAAGAATTCCAGATGAAATATGCACAGAAAAGAGAGGGATAAGATGAGGGCAGGAGGTCAGGGTTGCTGTGAGGTTGGGACCAGCTGAAGCCCTGGCACAAGGCTGACTGCTGGCATGTGCCAGCATTAACAACCATTTTATAGAACAAACACCAAAGGGCATCTCCTGGGTTTCTGACTTGCTCATTCCCGTCAGCAGGGCACATTTGCTCTTAGTGTTTCTGTCCATAATGGCCAAACCCTCCTGTTAATTAGTTCCAGGTAGCACCACTGTAGGAGTGCACCCCACATGAGCAGGTGTTTCCAAACAAGGAAAAGGGGACTCAGTTTTACCCCTGACTTTTAAGGAGAAGCCCCAGAACTTTCTCTTCTTCCCTTATCACAAGTGGCCCAATGCCAGCACAGGGGCACTGGTTGGGCTTTGGAAATGTTTCTCAAAACCTGTAGCTGTTTCTATTGGCAGCAAACCAATTTATTCCTCCTTAATCCTTCTATACTTAAGAAGGCGCACAGAGGTGCTCAAGTGCTTTTTTGGGCTGCCTTAGCCAGTGCACGAATCCTCTCTACACTGTGTTCAACTTATATTTCTTTTGTTTGAAACTGTTTGTTATTTTTGTCATTATTAAAACCTTTTCTTTTACAAAGCAGGTCCAGAAAAGTTGTCTCCCTGTTATTAAGCCACTCTGGGAGGCTGCAGGTCAACCCTCAGAGTTGATACATCTTCACTGGGCTCATTACGCTCTGTCCACATTTAAGATTGTATCACACCACCATGGACAGAGCTACCTGTCCCCCTGGCTCTGCCTCAGCTGGGTGAGAGCTGATTTCCCTGGGGGCACATTTCCATGCCAGCACTGACACCCTCTTCCCAACACTTCTTTTCCACCCAGAGACTTCCAGCTTCCTCTGCCAGTGTCATTCCCACCACCACCACCAACCACAGGCTGATGGCCCCTTTGGGTCCCTCTGGTTCCATCAGAGCAGCTCTCAATCCCCAAATAACACATTTGATGGTGATGTGTGAGCAGGTTGGCACAGGGGACAGTTGGTGGCTGTTGTCCAAAGCTGACAGCCACTGTCCACTCCCCCAAACCTGTTCCTGCAGACAAACACCCACCTCTGTCCAACCCAGAGCTCGGGGACTGTCCCCAACAGTGCCACTGTGTCACACATGGCTGGGATGGCTGAGCACCTCTTCCCTCTGTTTTGTGTTTATTTCCTGGCTCAAATCTTTCTATTTGTTATGTTTGGCTCGATGCCACATACAGCTGAAGAGCCAAAAAGCCAAGGGCAGAGGGCTGCTATTTCACCTTGGATAGATGGGAACTGAAGTTGCTCTTGGCACTGACTTGAGGCTGCTGTAAAGAAAACAATATGGAACCTGGTTGCCACAGGGCAGTGCTCTGCTGGTTCTGGTGACGGGTTTAATTGGGATTACCTGAGTTTGGAATAGCAGCAGGAACAGATTGTTTTTAGGAGTGTTTTGCTGAAGTGTATTTAGAAATGCTATGGTGGGTTTCGATTATGGTCAGAGCAACTACACATTCCATAAATGAGTAAAAATAAAAACCCTAACAACAATGAAACAATCTGATCTCCTCAATATCATGTCAAATTTTCCCTGTGCATACAGAACTGCACAAAATTACACAAGTCTGATTAAGAAGAGACTCTGACAAAGTCAAGGATTTTAAATCTTTTGGAGTTTTCCTAATTTCAAGAGCTCTAGTCCCTAAAGTGGTTCAGTCTTTTCTTGCCTTTTGTATAAATTTTAGAAACACAGCAAGTGTTTAAGGTATATATGTGATATTCACAAAGAGCAGAGTGAAGTTTTGTAGATGTCAGAAAGAAATTATAAAGTTACTTAATTTTTCATAAGCTTTTTATGAAGACACCTCAAAGACAACCCTCAAGCAAAAGGCACCATCTTTTGGTTTACACAATCAGAAACTGCAGCACCATTGATTTGTGTAGCATCTCCCACCTTGCTCTTGCAAGAGCCACAAACACAAAGGGTGACTGTGGGGTTGAGTTTATTGCTTTAACCATTACCCAACGTGGCCCCTCAGACACCTCCTGGCTACAAAACCTGTACCTATCTCGTTCTATCTCGTTCTAGAGGCTATCTCAGCCTCTATCAAATCTGATTTGGATCTTGGCTGATGGAAGCAGCTCCCCAAAACCCTGTGGAGCCATATCTAGGTTTGCCAGATGAATATCAGGCCCTCAATATTTCATGTTAATGTATCCCTGCAATTCACCACGTCTGTTCTAAGCGTTCCTTAATCTTTTATTACTTCTGCGTCAAGGACTGCAGAATTTTCTGGCTTTGTATAATTTCTCAGATGTCTGAGAACACCAAAACATTCCATTTTAATTCCTCTTTCTAATGGATAAACATTTAAACCCGTTCCCAATCAGTTAGCCTTACTTTGAGGGCCAATCTCTGAATAAGCAGACTGTGACAGAAAGGAGCTCTGAGATCTGAGTGCCACAGATGCCTCCGGGCAGATTTAGACTTAATGACAGACAAACCCAGCTCCAGCCAAATCCATGGCAGCCTGTTTTCATCTCAGCACTCAGCAGGAATGAAATCCCACTGGAATCTGGGCTGCGGGTGGGACTGGATGTTTTCACTCTTGAAGAAGAAAGAGGTGAAAAGTCCAGAATCATTGAAGTCATTTAGGAGTTCTGATCTACCTTCCAGCAGGTGTCTTTGTGATCCTTCCCCAACAAGTTCTGGGTCTAAAACTGTTGTATGGACGTGGCAGATCCTGGGACAGGTGGCAGGGACTTGTGTCAGTGTGCAGTGGAGATGTGGGGGGAGAACAAATGACCCTTAGTCCCCCAGATACCTCGTTAATCCTGAACTCCACATTAATGTTGGAAATGGGCCATGTGCTGGAAAATCCTCGTGTGACCCCAAGAGCCTGAACCACACAGGCAGCCCTGTCAGGAACCTGCTTGCCCACAGTTCCAGACTGCCCAAAATTCAGGGATTTGTTTTCTGTGTTATCTTTTGCAATAGTGTTCTGGAATATTGGCCCAGAGGGCTATCTAACTTCTCCTATGTGGATACTCTGAAGGAAGCACAGTCCTGAGGGGACACATGCAGAGAACGGGCTTATAAATGTGATTTTCTATGTGAGCCTTCAGTTTTCCCAGTAGGCACAAGGTCCCCATTTCCTTTGCATATAGCAAATTATGCAATGTTGCAGGCATTACTCACATTTCAAAATTCAACAAATTCAATGGATTTTTAAATTGTTGATTTTCTCCTCAGTGCTTTAATTTATGGTTAATCAAAATAAATCATAAATTAATCATAATGCCATTATGATTAATGGCATTAAAGCCCATGGTATGGGGATTGGAACCAGATCCACCCTGGCTAATGAAAGTGCACCACGATCTACTGGGTTTTAGCATCTTGATTTATTCTGCAGGTTGGTTTGATCACTCCACAAATTCTGTGTTCAGACCAGGCATTGGGCAGCAGCTGCCAGAGGAAGCCTGTTCTTGTCAACTCATTCCTCCATGAACTCAGCAGATATTCTTTCCAGCTGGAAAAATCTGAATTGTTTCCATTTTCCTTCCTGAAATACCAGAAGCAATTTTAAAAGTTTACTTTGCTGGGCTTTCTCAAATCTATCCTTTTCCCTTCTGCAGGTCCTCCCTCTCTCTCACAGGACAAGAAAGCTTAAACCAGAAAGCAGATTCACCCCAGGCAAAGTGGGCCGTGGGAGCAACTGTGAGGTGTAGTTAAAAAATGATGAGCGATTCAGGTGTGCACAGTAGAAATGAGAACTGGGATACAGCTAAATAAATTACACTAATGGTAGAAACAACAACAACAACAATAATAATAATGGAATAACTCAATAAATTACTCTTCCTTCTCCCCCAGATGTTTCACAAATGACTTTGCCTGTAACTGGAAATAATTTCCCTCTATCTCCAATTCCCCTTTGGCTCCTCATGCCAACATCGTATCGAGGTTTTCCGGATATATTGGATTTTTCCACCAGCTGTCACAGGACAGCATCAGGATTTTGCCCTGGGCTGCACACGTGTGTTAGGTAAACCCTGCGCACCCGGAGAGGTGCCAGAGTGATTGAGGAGAAACTGGACCCAGCCCAGCATCAATTATTCGTTTTGAGATGGAGATGGAGATTAATTTCACCTCTCTTCAGCCACCTTTGGGCTCACATCTTAGACTGCTGCCAGGATTTGACAAGTACAGTGACAACAAATGATGCTCAGGTAAAACACAGCCTGCTTTGGGAAGGCTGTGGGAAGTCATGATTCCTTTCCACGTGGCACACAACTTCTGGGATGTTGTGTGTGTCCTCCTGCACGAGCTAAATGTTGAGAAATTTGAGTGAGGGACATGAAGGTGGTTTGGGGTCTACCAACCTGGGGGATGTGATGCATGAGGAGAGCCTGGAAGAGTTTTTTTCAGCCTGGAGAAGGTCAAAGGGGGATCTAAATGACTTCTCTGAACTCTCAAGTAGGGGAAAATAGAGATAAGGAGCCAGACTTCTGAGCAGGGCACAGCAGATGGACCTGAAACAGCAGTTACAGAGTGAAGGAAGGGAAATTCCCATCTGAAAAATGAAAACTGCCATGACAGTGGTAGAGCATGGGAACAGAGCCTCTGAAAGGTTTGTGAAACCCTACAGAATCATGGATTGGTGGGGATTAGCAGGGGTTTCTCCAGACCTTCTAGCCCAACCTCTTTTTTAAGCAAGGTCAGGGACAAAAGGTTGCCCAGGACCATGTTCAGGTGGGTTTTGAATACTTCCAAAGATAGAGGCCCCACAACCTCTTGAACCAATGTGTTCCAAGGTTCAACCACAATGTTCAACCAACAATCCATCACTGGAGATTTTCAGAACTGCACCAAAACCTTGAGCAGCCTGGTCAGGGGTAGAAGCCAGCACTGCTCTGGTCAAGATTTTGGGAACAGACAATCTAAGGGTCACTTCCAACCCAAAGAGTTTCATGATTCTCCAAATGATGACCACAGATGTGTCAAAGTTCCAGAATTATGAATTCAAAAGTCCATTAGATAAGACAGACTCCAGCTAAAATAAAATAAGGCATTTTTATTGCTATGAAAAACCAAAAAATGCAGAGTTAGGAGATTCCTCTACACCCATTCCTGGCAGCAACAGATCAAGAATTAGCTCCGTTTCCCAAATTTCACTCCAGCAACTTCCCCATCATCACCTTGATCCTTAACTTTCCGTCCTACTTTTTGTAACAGTTCAAGTTCATGAACTCCAACTTCCCCTGTGCCTCTTAGCCGTAAGTGCACAGTATTATTTTTTAAAACCAGAAATGGATGAGAAACATGTGCAAAGTAAAAGAATAATGCAGAGCAGACAGCTGGGGTCCTGCATCTGACGTGTGTCCCACTGTGAGGAACCACCTGGAGGGGTACATGACCTTAAATTTGTGCATTTGTGTAAGCAGGGTAAGGTTGGGTGAACATCTGGATTCGGACTCACCATGGCCCAAAAGCACTGTAAAATGGGATTGCTGTGAAAGGTTATGGTAAGTCTTAACCATGAAAAAAGCTTAACTTCTACTTAAAAGCTCTTAATTTTGTCCCTGCTGCCAGCTGCTCTTGGAAGAGGGGCCCAGGTGGCCCACACCTGTCTTGTTTGTATCAGTACCAGGGCATTGCCCTAGAAACACTGATAGAACCAGTCTTGGAATTATTGGCTGTTTCCCTCCAGGACAGTTTGGGTTGGAAGGTTAAAGACTCATTTGTTCCATCCCCTGCCGTGGGCAGGGATGTAGCCCTGTTTCTGTGCCTGAGGTGTTTTGGTTTTCTGAAATACTTTTCCCAGGGAATTTTCTGTGAACAGGAGAAATATTTTTGTAACCGTACCTGTGTTATTCATTCCTTTTCCTGGAGTGACTTCTTCTTGACGTCCCTCTGGTCTGACCAATGTGATTGAAGAAGTTTGCCTTTATTTCACCAATCAAACTAGTCTATGTAAGACAGTATAACAGGGAGATACATCCCAAAAATAAAGGAGTCATTTTCAGCCTTCTGAAATTCAGAGTCTGTGTCGTTGTGGTGGAAAACAGCATCACAAGGATACCTTCCACTGTCCCAGGTTGCTCCAAGCCCTGTCCAGCCTGGTCTTGGACACTTCCAGGGATCCAGGGGCAGCCACAGCTTCTCTGAGCACCTTGTGCCAGGGTCCCACCACCCTCACACTGAGGAATTTCTTCCTAACACCTCATCTAAACCTTTCCTTTTTCAGTTTAAAGCCATTCCCCCTTGTCCCATCACTCCATGCATGCCCTTGTCCCTCTCCAGCTCTCCTGGAGCCCCTTTAGGCCCTGAAAAGAGCTCTAAGGTCTCTCTGGAGCCTTCTCATCTCCAGGCTGAACCACCCCAACTCTCTCAGCCTGTCCTTGTAGACAGGTGGAGCTAATATTCCATTTTTCTGAGTAATTTTAAAACAAGGACAAGAAATTATACTGACCCCACACATTGTTAGAGCCATGAATGCACTCACTCCCAAAGAATAGGCAATTTAAAAAAAATATATTTAGGTACCTACTTGGGAGAGAATAGAAACGAAATTCAGAGAAACTCATTATCACAAGTATATAGACAATGAGGCAGAATTATACACATCTGAAGACAAAGCCACTGCATTGATTATTTTTCCATTTTTGGTATTTAGCAGCTATTTAACCTTCTTTGCTGAGAGGATGATACCTGGAATTTGCATCATTTCTGTGTCTGCCCAGTACAGTTAGTGATAGAAGGACTGATTTTTCAGCACCAAGAGCACTGAGGTAACACTGGTCCTTCAATAAGTGCTTCAACAGCTGCTCTTAGAGCTACTTAGAAATTTCTGTGCAATAAATAGCACATTTTCCCTGAAAGCAGAAGCCTCATCATTTCCAAGCTCATTCAGCCTCAAGGTTTTTCACCCATGCTGGTCAGTTTTACACCCAGCACTGGTGCCCTGAGTTACCTGGCAAAACTTCTTTTGAAGCGAAAAAGTTGGTAACAACTGAAATAACTAAAAAGATACAAAAAAATAACCACCAGCACTACTGCTGCTGGCTGAAGGTCCCTTCCAAATTGTGCTGCAAAATTTAAACTGTTCCAGGGAAGGATGAAGAGACCCATTAATTCTCCTAATTAAAATCAGCATCAGGGGTCTTGCTGAGATGGGGCTTTGTTGCTTGGGTTGCTGTAGCATCCTCTGGAGATGGTGCCAGAAGAAAAGAGTGAAGGAGACTGAGACAGGGACAGTTTTTCTTGTTTTATACTGGAAGACTCAAGGGGCAAAATGATTAAAAGGCTTCTCCAAAGTGTGACCAAAAAATCTTTCAGGCTGAGAACAGAGTCCAGACATCTTTGGTCTCTTCAGAGCACAGCTACAGGCTCTTTGTCCTTGGCATCAACCTGATAAAACTTTTTTACTCTATTTTTGCTCAAGTCAGACAGAAAATTCCCTCTTTTGCAGCCTGAAGCCTCCATACAATATGTGGAAGTGTCTGACAACAGCCACAAGACACAGACTGCTCCCCACCACAGCCCCAGCAACATCATCACCCCAGTGCTGCTTCACACACCAGCCACAGCCTCATCCCAAAGTCCTCTGCAGGAAAAAAACCCCACCTTTGCACCCACCCTGTGACCCTCTGAGTTTTTAGGAGGCCTGGAGTAGCTGAGGAAGGGTTTGTAACTGATTCCCTGCTGATCCTGCCTTTAAATGTGAGCTGCAATTGAATTAGTGCTGGTAATTTTCTCTCTTTATAGTCACTGGTCTCCAGGCAGCCTGGAATTTGATCTCCCAAATTCAATCAGAAATTTGCCACCAATTTATCCTTGCAAAAACTACTGGGTTCTCCCCCCCTCTTTTTTTTTTTCCCTTTTAATGCAACCTTGAGAGCTATCTCATCTCACAGTAGCAAAATTTTACTGAAATTTGAGCTGTAACAACCTATTTCCTCAGAACTGTACTAAAAATCTGATTATTTTCTCCCTCATCAGAACGGCTTGAGCAACTATATTCAGAAAAATACCTAATGTGTCCCTTGATGCAAACCCAGGCACTCATTTTCTACATCTACTCAGAAGTGACACACCAGCCCTGGAGCAGAATGAGGGTTCATGTGGCATCAAGAAAACTCTGCTTAGCCAAACATGAGCATCTCACCTGACCACATCCCACCATAAACTTGATTACTTAAAAGTGATACTACAGTTAGTTCCTATTTATTATGTGAGTATGATAATACTCAAGCCAAGATATAAAACATTCAGAAAACATGCGTTTCTCAAACAGAAATGTCAGACTTGGGGATGAAACAGTTGAAGGAGTTGAAGGAATTGAAGAAATGAGACATGTCTAGGAGCCTAACTCCAAAAAACCCTCAATTTTTTAAAAAAGGCATTCCTCCTTCCCAAAACACTGTCATGCATAAATAGCATTGACAGAAAAACATTGCAAACAAAGAAAGTTGAAACAAGGGTGAAGCCCAATGTATCAAAACATTAAAAAAACATGATTTCTGTAACTCCTAACTTCCCAGGAACAGGGGTTTTTTATGTTTATGACAGAATTGATGGTGGTTATGCCTCACACAAAAGGAATAATTGAGAGGATGAGATGGTTCCACTCCAAGTGGCTGCTTTCAGTGCAGGGCTTGAAAACAAAACGAGGCAAAACAGCAAAATTATTGCACAGTGATGGAAGTGCATCCAAGCAGTTTGTTTGCCATTAAAAACTTCAGTGCTAATAATGGAATGAAAACATGACATTCTGAGAGAGGCTTTCCACACTCCAGGGCAGCATTCCCACTCCCAGGCCCTTTCCATGTGTGTGGGTTGAGGGGATGCTTTTCTGTTTGTTGGGAGATTGGGATGCACGAGGGGTTTTCTGCAGGGAGAACTACAGCTGATGTCTTGGGATTTTAGATTTTATATTCTTCAGAGCCTGCACTGCTTTGGTGTATAGCTCCATAGCCTGTCAGCTGCCGTTCTCCCATTTTATTCAGACAAAACCATTCCTCCCCAGGCCTGAAACTCGAGGGCACCTTACTGTCTCAGCCCCAAGAGATGTAAACAGCAATGAACTGAGGGGGGAGAAAACTTGGAGTAAATGACTTCATTACCTGAAGCTGTAATTGAAGGATTAACCCCTGGTATGTAAATGAACCAAACTGGTAATTGTGAAAAACTCACAACCATTGTCCATCTTGGGTATAGCCCCTTGGAGGCTTTTGACTGCCAAGGTGTATTTATTGAAGTTCATTAATAAATACCCACTTTTATTGTCCTAATCTTGTCTAGACTCTGTTTTAGGTAGCCACTCCAAGGGATCACACTCTCCCTAACACCTCTACCAGGGCACTGAGAGGCACAATCAGTAGGATTGTGGCACAATCTACTGTAGAAGGGAATGCAAGTGACCTCACCCTGGTAAGTTAAGGGTGTTAATTACCCAATACAGCCTTGCCCCTGATGAGTCACAACTCTATCCAATAAAGATGAGTGAGATGAAAGAGGGGTGAGCTGGTAAGGGGAGGATCATCATGGAGGAGGATCTTTAAGGAGCATGAAGCAGAGTCTGAAGAGAGAGAATCTGCTGTGAAGTCAGTCTGGGTCTGCAGTTAAAGCCTGTTGTTGGAACCTGCAGTCGCAGTCTAGCCAGGTAAAAGCTGGCAGTCAGTTTGCAAACTGATCCCTGCAGCCATAGTCTATCTGGGTAAAAGCCTACAGTCACAGTCTGCAAACTGATCCCTGCAGCCATAGTCTATCTGGGTAAAAGCCTGCAGTCACAGTCTGCAAACTGATCCCTGCAGCCATAGTCTATCTGGGTAAAAGCCTGCAGTCACAGTCTGCAAACTGATCCCTGCAGCCATAGTCTATCTGGGTAAAAGCCTGCAGTCACAGTCTGCAAACTGATCCCTGCAGTCCTAGCTCAGCAGGAAATAACCAACAGTCAGAGGCTGCAATGGAAACCTACAGTAGGAGCTTGTGCAGCCAGAGCCAGTGAATGGTTGGAGCTAAGATGACTCAGCCATGAAGAGGAATGAACCAGGTCCCTTTTTATGCTGTGTTTAACAAGCAGTCTGTGCCTCAGCTCATTTTTACCCTCTAATAAGAGAGCTGCTGCAACCACCCACCCTCCCCAAGGCTCCAGCTCAGTCTTGGCACCACGTCCAGTGTGAGATATCCCACCCAAGAATTCCCTCCTGGCAACCACATCCCAAAGGCCACAACCCAGAGGGGCAATTGCTCCAGGCCCCACAGCCATGAGTGACAAGGGCAGTGTGGAGATGGTTTATTCTGAGCACACAGAGGCCAGTTCAGGTGACTGATTCTTCTCCTACATTTGCACATGGGTGCATTCACACTCCTGTTAGTGTGAAAAACAACCTCATGCTGCCACTGGAGGGGAACAACTCTTTTGTGAAGCCTCCCGTGGCCTGCCCAGGCTCCCAGAGACTGGAGAGTGCAGGTTGAGGAAATGGAGGCACCCACACTTCCTTTCCCAAGTGGTGCCTGGTTGAGAGCAGAGAAGGGTGGAAGAGGTTAACAAATCCCCATTCTAGAGCAGGACAGCAAACACAGAGAGAAAGGGGCCCACAGGCTGTGCTGGGGTAGCCTGTGATCCCTGCAGCTCCTCAGCAAGGCTGATCTTCCTGCATCCTGCCCAAGCTCCAGGGAATGAAAAGGTGCAGGGTCCATTCCATTCTGCTCCAGCAAGCTGCAGAAACTTAATTTAATAGATTTCACTTTCTGCACCTGCCTTTCTCTCTTTGTTCTCCGAGAAGTTATCACAAGGGCAATCCAGAGGGTTGTCCAGAGAATGATGTTCTCATGCAGCCCTGAGAACTGTTCCACCAAGGAACCCAAATCTTACAATTTCTAATCCACTGTGCCATACCACAGTTTGAGAGGGTGATAAAGAAGTGCAGATCTCAAGGAGAGAGATTTTGCATTAAGTTAGTGCATCTGAGGCTGGTTTATCCTTGCTTTTATTTTTTCTTTTCAATTGACTCATTTTCCACCTCATCCAGCTCCCCTTGTGCTCCCTGTGCTCAGCTGCCAGCTGTATGGGGCAGGCACTCCCAGTCTGGGCAGTTTTCACACCAAATAACCACACAGCAAGAATGAGAACACAGTTCCTGAGGCACAGACTGGTTTTTGTGTCAGGCAGCTCCTGCAGCTTCTCACCAGGGCACAGATTGGAAATTCTCCATTGTCTCAATCTCAATTATTATAAAAAAGTAGCAGAGAGGAGGCAAATTCTGATAACGGAGTCAGGAGAGCAGAAAAATTAGCTGCTCTGAGTGATTCATCCTCTCAGACCACTGATGTAATCCCTCCCAAATTCAATTACAGCTAATTAAAAATAATTCTCTCATCTGAGTTGATCACTTGTGGTTCCAAGTTCCAGTTAAATCCTGCTGTAACAGCGGCCATAAAATCCAACACTCTGAGGGAAACTGCAAGGTCTGCTCTGATGCAAGCAGGGTTAAACCATAACCCACTGAGCTGGCGGACGGGTTGCAGTAAAGAAAGATGGAATTACAGTCCTGAGTATCCCAGTCCCTCTCCTTTTGCTCTCCCTGTGCCCCCAGCTGAGGCTGATTGCCTGGGAGAAGCAGCACTCCAGAAAGTGCTGCTGCACTTCACACACAGCTTCACACGGAATCACATCACCCCATGTGCAAATGAGTGCTGCTCTGCAAAGGGTTTTAAAAGCCAAACATTCCTCTTCCCTGCATTCGGTGGGATCAGAGCCCACCCAGTTGTAGGAGTTAGACATCCATATTCTGCTCTCATTCACTGTACAACAACCCAGGAGGCGGCCACAAGTCATAAAGCACCGTCCTCTGCTTCCTGCCCCGTGGCCAGAAGTGCCGAACTCCTGGGAGTCTCTATTAGCAATTCTTTTATTGTGTTATGTGGATAATAAACCAACCACTCACCCAGATTTACTGACAAGAGCAACTACAGGACTTGCAGTAGCAAAACAAAGCTGCTGTTGGCTTTCAAGCTGCCAAGATCAACACGAGGAAGAACGGCAGCAACAGGGAATTTATCATGGAAGAACATGGTTCAGGAGGGAAAACAATATTCTGGTGATTTCACCCTCAACCCAAGCAAGACTCGCTAATGACTGACCTTATTAAAATATTGGAAAATGAATGTTTCATCCTGTTTCGATTGTTTTCTGGGTGTATCAAGGCACAGAAATGCTTCTCAAAAATGTGATTATCCCAGGAGGAGTCATTGTTCCCTGACATCCCTTCTTGAAGGGATCAGAGTAGGCTACTAAGAAGACAAACAGAGTGGATCTCCAATCCAAGGAAATAACACTTCACAGGGGAAATTTGCTCTGGCTCTTGCAAAGAACAATTAAGCCATGTTGCACATGATGTAATTATGCACATTTTTACCACCTTTTGTTTCTTAATCACTATTACAGTATGCTTGGCAAGGCATCACTCAGCAGCTCACAATCACAGCCTTTGACTGCATTATTTCATTCATTAAATTATGAAAGCAGCCAAAGAAAGCTGCAAACACAGGCTCTAGTTTCTGGCCAGCCACGGCCCTCCAAGCACACCCAGCTGACTGCAGGGGCAGCACTGTTTACTCATTCTAAATGAATTGCCCTCAATTAGGCTGCACAGCATCTTTTTGGCACGTTTCTACAACAGCTGAGAAAATGCAAGTGTCAGTCCTTGGGTAGATGTTTCCTTCCTTTTTATGGGGTGGTTTTTTTTGGTGTTTTGAGAAGGTTCCTCCACACTCTCAACATGCTGTGTTGTCTTCTTCCCAAAGGAGAAACAGGAGTAGATCACAAAGTTATAAAAAAAATAAAATTAAAATATTCTTTGTGATTTTTACATCTTCTGTCCATGTTGTTCTGCTCCAAGCAAGGCTCAGCTTTGAGCCTCACTCAGCTCCTGCAGAGCTCTGCTGTCACGGCAGCTCTGGGGCTCCTCTCCCACACAGGATCTCCTCAGGATGGAAAGGAAGTTGGTCTTCTGCACCTGCCCTGGGGACAGCACTTTTCACAGCCTTTCACAGAACTTGGAGGAATGCTAAAGATTTCAGGTATCTTTTCTGCATCATCTTCCAAATCAAGTCATCCTAATAAGGGTATTAAGGATTAACAGATTGGAAATGGAAAAAAAAACCCCTACAAAAAACATCGACAGGACAGATGGAGACAATGGCATGGAAAAATGGCTTTAAACTGAAGTGGGCAAGTTTAGATTTTAGGAAGAAATTCTTCCCTGTCAGGGTGGGAAGGCCCTGGCACAGCGAAGCTGTGGCTGCCCAATCCCTGGAAGTGTCCAAGGCCAGGTTGGACAGGGCTTGGAGCAACCTGGGACAGTGGAAGTTGTCCCTGCCTATGGCAGGGGGTGGAACTTGGTGAATTTAAGGTTCCTTTCAACTCAAACCATTCTGTGATTAAGAAAACATTACCTTTCCCTAACCATATTAAAAATATCATTGTATAAATTATAGAACAGAATAGAATAGAATAATTTCAGTTGAAGATGATTTACAATGATCACATCTAATCCAAATACCTGGCCAATCCAGGGCTGACCAAAACTCATGTTAAGGTCATTGTCCAAATTCTTCTTAAACCCTGACAATCTTGGAGCACTGACCACCTCTCTAGGAAGCCTGTTCCAGTGTTTGACAACCCTCTCAGGAAAGAAATGCTTCCTCCTGTTCCATCTAAGCCTCTCCTGGCACAGCTTTGAAGGAGAAATTGTTAGTTTTTCACTAAAAGAATCGTAATTCTCTCAAGCACTTGACAGTCCCTGGCACATAAGGCCAGATCAGCTTTTCTCCTGGAATCAGACTCATTCCTCCATCTTCACTTTGCTGTCAATTTATTGCAGTGATGAAAAAAAAAGGCAATGGAAAGAAATTCAGTCGTTGCCAGTGCGATACATAAAGCATCCAAAAAAATGAGTCTGAGCCAGAAATATTTTAGTTCTGGAGCACAAGGAAGGAGAAGTTGCCACCTGGCTGCATCTTGCCTACAAAGAAGGTACAATAATCTTACCAAGAGCCCTGGCAGTGGTGAGGTTAGAGGAGATACAACCAGAATCTGGCACTATATTAAGATTCTATGGCTAAACCTTTCACCAGCTTGGTGATATTGCAAATACCAAAATTATCAAAATGACATATTTTCATGCTTTAGGGAGCAACCCCAGCTGACACTTATTTGTGACCTAGGAAACAGGAATTAAAAAAGAACCCAGACCTTCCGTAATAGCTTTTTTACTATTTTATTTTCACCTCTCCACCATTTTGGTTGTTCAGTAGTTTCACCTTTCCCTCTTTTTGCACATTCAACCAGGTAAGTGCAGGTCTTCTCCTTTTATATTGCACCCCAAAACCAGCTGCTTCTTCCACTCTCCACATCCTCAGGTCTTCATGAAAAGCCTCCTCTGCTCCTCCCAGAAGATATTTTCATAGCAGAAAATCGAATCACAAAATTATTCCACTCATGGTTCCAAAGTGTGCTTTAAGTGTGGTATAAATTCACTTCCCAGTAAACAGAGAGGGCACCATCACTGATGTAAACTACAAATGTTTAGACTCAGTTTGATTCTGAGATTGATTGCCAAAACAGAGAGATGCTTGTAAATAAGGAAATTTAACAAATGCTCCTTAATAAATAGTTGGGGGTAAAATATCTGCAGTTACTGGTCTGTTAACACTCTACAAGTGATTGATTATGGACTTATGATAATGGTAGTTCATTTTAAGAGCTTCTGCAGGGATGTAAATCAGCTTTAATTAAAAGATGATATGAAAAATCACTTGTTGAAATATGAGTTTGTGAATAAAATTCAGTGATAAATTACATGGTTGGTTTAATTGGAAAGAAAGCGCTCTGCCACGCTTAATTCAGCTCTATTTATTTTCACATAAATGAATGCACTGGAAGCATTTTAAGGGTAATTCTGATATGATTTAAGGAAAGAGGAGTCTCAGTCTGTGGCTCAGTAGTGGCACTCAGACAGTATGGGAGGATTTACAGGACTTGAAGTGGTGCTGAGGAAGCACATCTGAAATACTGCAGCATGTTCTGAAGGATTCTCATTTTAGCAGGGGCACAGAATTTCTAAAAGGCAACCTTTCTGTTTAAACATTTGGGATTTAGGAAGTCTGAAAACACCAAGAGGTGTCTTTGGTGGGTTTTTATTGGATTTCTTCCCCTTAATCCTAATCCTAGTTCTATGCTAAATGCAGACACACCAGGGAGCAACCCCAGGTTCTCAGAGAAGCCCCTGGTGAATGGGCAGCTGAAAACCCTCTCAGTAAAGAAATGCTTCCTCCTGTTCCATCCAAGCCTCCCCTGGCACAGCTTTCAAGGAGAAATTGTTACTTTTTCACTAAAAGAATCATAATTCTCTCAAACACTTGACAGTTCCTGGCACATATGGCCAGATCAGCTTTTCTCCTGGAATCCTTTCGAGATGTAAATTGGAGGACACACGACACAGAGACCTGTCTCTACTGATTACAGAAATCCAGGAATGAACCAAACCCAGCCTTCACTCGCAAAGGAGCTGATTTTTGCCTCTGCTAGAGGGCCTGGGAATTAACCAGCATAGTCAATCACAGATCATAGAAAGCAGGGAGCCAAGCTGGTTAACAGGGTAGACTTGTCCTAGACTTGTCCCTCATTAATATGACAGACTCTGGAGTGATTTTTTTCCCCCAAAAAAGTAAATGAGATTTTTATAATTTAAATCCCATCAGAGATTGAGTGGCCCTGTTGTAACAGGAAGGATTCTTGTTTTTTGAAATATGTACAATACCTATTTTCTGCAAGTTAATCCTCCTGGGATAACTGGGCATCAGGGACCTGTCATCTTGCCATCCATATATTTCATACTAAACAACAAGTTTTCAGTTTGTTCTGTTCTGAGTCCGATACCCCAAAAATATTCCTGAGAAAGTATGCAGTCCAATAATGTGGGTAAATAAATCTTTACATGTTTGGACAGGACTGTTTTTGTGCTTGATTTCTATTGCCATAGCAATTTGCAGTGGGATGGTTGGTACTGAAAAAACCACCGGCTCAGCAGAGGAGCCATCACAGTAAACAGCAATAAAAGAGCTGCAGCGTCAGTATCTAAAAGTAAAAACATGTCAGCACCTTGTATCAACGTGGTCAGAGGCTGGCAGAGTTCAAGGAGTATTTGGAAAATGCTCTCAGGCACAGGGTGGGATTGTTGGGGTGTCTGTGCAAGGAGAGAAGTTGGACTCAATGATCCTGATGGATCCCTTCCAACTCAGCTTATTCTGTGATTCTTATTTTTGCAACACGTTTAGGGTCTTCCTTTAGGTTCTCCAGAAAAAAACTGGCTGCCCCTGGATCCCTGGAAGTGTCCAAGGCCAGGCTGGATGGGGCTTGGAGCAACCTGGGATAGTGGGTCATGTCCCTGCCCATGGCAGGGGCTTGGAATTATGATCTTTCAAGTCTCTTGCAATTCAAACCATTCCAGGGTTCTATGATTTATTTTACTTGCCATGGAAATATTTTTGTCTGGTCCTTTATTCTCAAAAAAGCAGAAAAAGCCATTCAGAGTACAACTTTTGGAGGTAAATCCATGATTTGGAGTGCCAAGAGGATACAATTTTGATGTTTTTTAGACTAAATCTATCCAGATGTGGTGTAGTGAAAGGTATCCCCACCCATGGCAGGGAGAGGAAGGAGATGCTCTTCATGGTCCCTTCTAACCCAAACCATGCTGGGATTCCTTCAGCTTTCAGTGGAATATCCTGTTTAATTGTTTGGTGTGACCAAAGATGGGTAAGAAAACTGAAATGTGAGCCAAGAAGCTTCAATTTCATTGATTTTTCACTCCTCTTAAGCTGGACAGTAAGCTCCAGCTGCTAAGTGAGCACAGTGTACCTCATTGGATCCCAACTGTTCGTCCATTTCCAGGAAACGGGGAGACTGGCACCTCCAGGAGGTGCCTCATCCCACCTTTTTGAGGTACTACCCTCAGATGGCACAAATCCCTCACCAAATACCACCTTCCTCCTGCACTGGCAAGGCTACCTAGCTCAGCCGCCCAGAAATTCATTCACCTTGTTCCAAGTCATTGGATTCCTGTTGCAGGAAGAAATCCATCCAGCTCCCTGAGTCACCTGATGAGTTGTGATGTCCTCAACCCACTGGATTCACTTTGCAGGGAAAATGTGGCACCTGCACAGTTTTTAGATCTTGCCTTTGGGGTAGGAGCTCTTGGAATAAAATCCCTCTTGATTTGAGGGCAGGCTGGTTTTGGTACAGATCTCATGGACATGCAGAAAAACCCATTGTTAATTCTCCCAGCATGCCCATGAAAAAGGGATTCTGAACTGATTGAACACAATAAAATTGTGACTCTGTTAAACCCACCTGGCTCCAGGAACCCTTTTGATGTGTTGAAAGCTGTAATAAAGACAGAAATTTAGCTGGGGACTGATTTCATTGCCAGGGGAACAAAATGCCACATGTAAGGTGTAACTGAGACCCCTCACTTGCACATCAGGAAGGGCCAGAGAAGTCAAAGCTTTGCTGTTTGATTTACAACAGCCATTTTGACATTTTACAGTTGTGAGGAGTGTCAGAAAAATGCTGGAGCAGAATGTAACAATGGCAAGAGACAAATTTCCTATAATTTTTGTATTTTATTATTTTGTTTTCCAATATATGCACTTATTCTAGAGTATCCTACTGTTTAGAGAGCCCCAAAGTGCTGCCAGTCAACATGAAAGAGGACAGAATGGATCAAATTCAACCCAGGGTCAATACTGCTGGAACAAGCAGTTGTTTTGAATGACTAGAAGTGGAGAGAAAAATAGGAAAAAACCCCAAGAAGTTGGTTAGAAATTGAACTCAGCTTGCTGATAAAAGGCTCATTGAGGTCTTTAAATCATTATTGTGGATCTCCTTACTTGTGTCCTCCCGCTTGTCCTACACTTCTCTGGATACTGAGGGGTTTTACGTTCCCAACATCTCCAGTTCCCTGTGCTGCTTCCCTGGAGGTGGCTGGGCCAGAATCTAAACTGGCTCTTCCCCAGAGACCAACTGAACTTCAGGGAATTGTAGTACAGCTGAACTGTATTTTTCAGGCGTTATTCAAACACTTCCAGCGAGACTTTCCTTTTCAAGACCTGATTTAAATCAAGAAATCTTTGTTTTCGGTAGTGTTGCATCATAAAATTAGGCAATTACTCTTGTAAATCTGTCAGGGCTCTAAGTAATTATCTAATTTAGAGCAGTTAAAATAAAAAAGGCAGGAAAATTCTGTTCTCTGGGGTGAGTTACTTAGAGGAATTAACCTGGGGGAGAGGGATGTGCTGATGAAATCTATTCCATGGAGTGAGTTGGGTCAGCAGGGAAATATCCATAAATATATGGCCAACTTGAAATGAGTGATCTTTTGGCTGCAGTCATCCTCCTTTCCTGTTCCAATTGCAGCAAATTAGAAAGGTCTTTGCGAGGAATCAAATTCTTGCCTTCAGCTGTCTAGACAAAGGTTATGGGGAAGACAAAACCAGACTGAAAGGACATGAGGCAACTGACACACAAACTGCACCAAGGGGAATTTGGGGAGGAATAAGCAACAGCTTTTTTCAATGTGAGGCTGGTGTAGCACTGGGACAGGTGCCTGGAATGTCTGTGGAACCCCTATCCTTGGGGATTTTCAGCACTCAGCTAATAAAATCCTCAGGCCACATGAACTGACTGGGCAGTGTGTCCTGCTGGAAACCAAGGTTGGACCAGGGAGCTCCAGAGATCCCTTCCAACATAAATGGTTTTGTAATTCTAACAAGCAGAGACACAGCTCTGTAATTCTAATTCTGTAACTAATTCTGTAATTTTAATTCTGTAATTCTGTAATTCTGTAATTCTTACAACCTTGTGAAGCAGAGGCAAGGTTGATCCAAGCAAGACCCTTCACCATGTCGAGCTGAAACCATAGGAACAGGGTCTCTCCTGCCAGGACTGTGGAAATCCTTCAGCATCTGAGATGAAGCTAATATTGAACCAGAATTTATCAAAACCATGGGTAGAGCAAGTCTCTGGTGACATTTTCAGAGAATCACAGAGTGGTTTGGGTTTGAAGGGACCTGAAAGATCATTTTGTTCCACCTCCTGCCATGGGAAAGGACTCCTTCCAGTATCCCAGGTGCTCCAACCTGGCCTTGGACATTTCCAGGGATCCAGGGGCAGCCACAACTTCTCTGGGCACCCTGTGCCAAGGCTTCACCACCCTCACAGGGAAGAATTTCTTCCTAATATCTCTTGATAATATCCTCATCTAACCCTGCACTGCTTCATCTTAAGGCCACTCCCCCTTGTCCTGTCCTTATGTGCCCCTGTGAAATTTTAGGCTTTAGCATCATGCTTTCAAATAACTGGAAAATAAAGAAAAATAATTACAAACATTTTAGAGCAACTTGCATACACAGACACCTTTCTCCTTATTCCCTCCCAACCTCTGTGGGGTGTTCACTCAACAACTCCTGGCCTCAGATCTTGCTGCAAAAGCAGCATCTGACATCACTGAGAGCTTGTCTTTGACAGCAAAGCTGCTGCTGCTGCTGCAGGAAGGTGCCTTCTCCCCCCATGCAGCCCTATAGCTCCACACTGGCAGCCACAGGCATTCCAAAATGTCCCTATTTTTCACAAAGCAGATGCACAGTTTCCCAGCCAGCTCTACTTGAGAGAGTCCCTAAACCTCCCTCCATCTGCTCCCTGGGCGACAAACTGTGCAACCTTGTATGAGGAGCTTGGCTTAGTGCCTCCTCCAAAAAGAAAAACAAAAAAAAACCAAAAAAAAACCAAAGCCAAAAAAACAAAAAAAAAACCCCAAA